>JAKTRA010000018.1:23076-203323 GCA_030579495.1 Pichia heedii | reverse complement strand
TCTGTTGCACACAAATCATCATCTGTTGAACACAAATCATCCTCTGTTGAACACAGATCATCCTCTGTTCCAACTTCATCAGCGCCATCTAGTTCCGCACACAAATCATCCTCTGTTGCACACAAATCATCATCTGTTGAACACAAATCATCATCTGTTGAACACAAATCATCCTCTGTTGAACACAGATCATCCTCTGTTCCAACTTCATCAGCGCCATCTAGTTCCGCACACAAATCATCCTCTGTTGAACACAGATCATCCTCTGTTCCAACTTCATCAGCGCCATCTAGTTCCGCACACAAATCATCCTCTGTTGCACACAAATCATCCTCTGTTGAACACAGATCATCCTCTGTTCCAACTTCATCAGCGCCATCTAGTTCCGCACACAAATCATCCTCTGTTGCACACAAATCATCATCTGTTGAACACAAATCATCATCTGTTGAACACAAATCATCCTCTGTTGAACACAGATCATCCTCTGTTCCAACTTCATCAGCGCCATCTAGTTCCGCACACAAATCATCCTCTGTTGAACACAGATCATCCTCTGTTCCAACTTCATCAGCGCCATCTAGTTCCGCACACAAATCATCATCTGTTTCACACAAATCATCCTCTGTTCCAACTTCATCAGCGCCATCTAGTTCTGTATCAAGATCATCTTCAGTTTCAAACAGATCATCTAGGAAATTTAAATCTAGATCATCGTATTCTAATATATCCTCGAGATCATATAGTAAATACAGGTCCAGATCAGCTAGATCTGGGTTTGTTACAAGAACTAGATCTGCAATTACCACATAAGTGGGTTTACCATTTTAATGTATTTGGTCACGACGTGAAAAATGTTGTTGTTACAAGTTTACAAGTTTATCATTTCATTAAATGTTTTTTTCTTTACTATTTTTCGTTTAGTTTAATTCAGTGTTTCTATACTTCGTTTATTACTTTGGTTACCTGAATCCTCAAAAGAGAAAGATAAAAAATTCAAAAAAAAAAAAAAAAATATAAAAATGTTCAAAACAAAAAAAATACAAGCTTTTATTTTACCAATTTTGTTTATCATCCCTCGTTTATTTTAACTTTTCATTTTATTGATTATTTCATTATTTTTATTTATAGTCAAATTATATTATTACTTGCTATTCACATTCCGTTATAATCATCTATTATCTATTATCTATTATCTATTATCTATTATCTATTATCTATAATAATTTTTTATTATAATCATACAGTATAATAAGTTATATAAGTTACTCAACGTTAAATTGATTTTTTTCAAATTATTCTAATAGCGATGTATAGTAGTTTTTTTTTTTTTTTTTTCAAAATTTGTTGTTCACAATCACTACAATTTGTAAATAGAGCAGGATTAAAATGTAGACCAAAAAATTAGATGATTATGACATTCTCTTTTGGATGGAAACAATGTTCTACGCGGATCATCTTCCTCTACATTAGATTGGAAATGAGATTTTCTCAATATCTCTAATCTTATATAATAGCAAGATATTGATAAGTTCAATTAATTTGAAAATGAAAGTGGGAAGATAAATTGCCGTTCAAAGAGGTAAAGGATGGGGAAACTCTATGATACTTATTATGAATCAAAACGATCAAAGCACTATCTGAGGAAGGAAATAAATTCATGGAATCATGGTTCAAACAACACTGTTTGATACTGTAAGCTGACACAGATGAGAGACAATAGAGAACCATGCTACCATCCGAACACCAGATTTAAACTTACACATTGGGTTGCGACGCGACGCTTATTTTTCTCCAATTTTTTTAAATCTGTCAATTTTCGGCCAATGAGCGACGAGCTTCGCGTTTCTCGCATCTTTCGCCCTTTTTCTCTCTTGTTGGTGAGAAGAAGAGATATTATATTGTAGAGTTAAGAGATTGTATATTTAGCAATTAGTATTTAGTATCTTTACACTTGTGTCTAACTCTTTGAAACAACCATGTCCACCATCTTCAGAAGATCCATTACTTCATTGATTCCTCCAAAGATTGCATCTCCTGCAAATTTAGGTTCTAATCCTGCTGCAAAGAGAATGCAACATATAGTTGCATTTTATTCAAAGTTACCAAGAGGTGCTGCAACTTTAGAAACTCCAAGAACTCCATTTGCAATTTACAGAGAAACTTATAGAAATAAAGGTGCTCCAGTTTTACATTTTGCATTAGGTTTCTTATTAATCGGTTACAGTTTAGAATACTATTTCCATTTATCCCATGAAAAGGAACATCATTAAATTGTATTCAATTTGTTATTTTTATTGATTTATTGATTTATTGATTTATTGATTTATTGATTTATTGATTTATTGATCAACAATACAATACCATTCAATGCAAGTTTATTTATTTATTTATTTATTTAATTTAATTTAATTTAATTTAAATTAATTTATTATGTATAAAGAATTATATTTTAGTTACACTTATAATTCTAATATGAATCATAATAATATTTATTATCAATAATGTCTATTTAACTAATTCTAACATTTTATCAAATGGTAATTTTTCATAAACTTTACCCTTTGATGATCCATTATCAATTTCTAATTGATGTATTTTAATCCAATCATCCCATGTAACTACTTTAACATTTTTCTCTTTTAAAATTTTATCAATTTCAATTCTACCTTTTTTTTCTTCATTATTATTATTTAAATCTTGTAAAATAGTTTCTGCAACATTCATACTATCATTAACTGTATTATTAATATTACCCTTTGAAGCATTTGAAATCCATCCAACACAATATGAATTATTAACATTTGTTATTTTACCATTATTATTTAAAATTCTACCATTTTGAAAAGGTATTTTAAATTTTTCAAATTCTGGTAATGGTTCACATTTATAACCAGTTGCTAAAATTATTAAATCTGTTGGAATACTTTCAAGTTTATCAGTTTTAACAATGTTCCATTTACCAGTATTATTATCTTTCTCTAATTTATTAACAGTTGTTATTAATTCTTTTAATGAATTATCTTTATTAACCATTATACCAATTGGTGATCTTAAATATTTTAAATTCCATGTTTTTTTCTTATCATTTTGAACTATATTATTATTATTATTATTATTTTCATATTTTGTCAATAAATCAATTCTACGTTTATTAATTCTATCTAATTTACCAATATCATTCAATTGTTCAATAAATTCTTCTTTATTCCAACCATTAAAATAAACTCCTTCATTAGACATTTCTAATAATTCTCTAAATTCTTTATTAGTAAATTTAGAATCTAAAACACCTCTTCGTATAATTACATTTACATTTTCAATATTACTTGATTCTAAAATTTTTAAAGCATTTGAAGAAATATCTGTATTTTTCCATCTTTTATTTACATTCCCTAATAAAATTCTTATAATATCTAATGCAACATTTCCAGCACCTATAATTGAAATATTTTTAATTTTATTTAATGAAGTAATTACATTTGAATAATTAAAATTCCCATTATACCAATTAACAAAATCAAAAGAATTAATTATATTTGGATGATTTGAACCTGAAAATTCTATTTTATTACTATTTGATGAACCATAAGCAAATAATACACCATTATAATTATCATATAATTGTTTTAATGATAAATTTTTCGGGATTTCAACATTACCATAATATTTAAAAGAATTACCATATTTTGAAATTTCATTAAATTTATCAATACAATTTTTAACTTCTGGATGATCAGGAGCAACACCATATCTAACTAAACCGAATGGAGAAGGATTTTTTTCAAACATATCAATTTGATAATTTTGAGCATCTTTTTTAAGTATTTGAAGTGCAGTATAAAAAGCTGAAGGACCTGATCCAATAATTGCAAGTTTTTTACATTGTGTATTGAGAAATCTTTTATGTAAATTAGTTAAATGATATTTCATTCTTATATAAAGAATTATACAAAAAAAAAAAGAAAAATGGAAAAAAGAAAAATGGAAATGAAATAATGTTTAATTGTGTAGTAATCATTATTAGTTTTGTTTTTTTTTTTGTTTCTTGTGGAAAAAATAGAAAAGAAATTCGTATAAGAAAGAAAAAAATAATAAATTTATTTATATTATACATACATATATTCTCTATGAATTTCCTTTAAAGGAATATGTTCACAACACCAATGAACATCTCTTAAAAGTTTTTTAGGATCTTTTATTGATTTAGAAGATGCAATTTGTAAAATATTTGAATAATCATCTAACCATAATTTTTGTTCTCTTATAATTAAACCATCTATAAAATCGATAAATAATCTTGTATCAATTATTTTCAATAATACATCATCAACACGTATAAATAAACGTTGTAATAATAATAAACAATTTTGCATTACCCTTATTTTAACATTTAAAGAAGATATCCCATTATCTGCCAATTCATCTTCAAATAAAGGTAATTCTGTGAAAAATAAGATTTTATTTGATTGAGAGAGTTTATTTATAGGAATTTGATGAGAATTATTTAAATCAAGTATCCAATTATTAGTTGAATATAAAATTGTACCTTTATAATTTGTTGAATAAGTCCAATTAAAAGGATTATGAATATTTAAAGGTATATTATTAATATTATTTTTAATTTTATTATCTATCCAAATATTAGAATAACTTACTTTTATTAAATCATTATGATTTACTAATTTAAGAGCATCTAAAGGATTAAAATTAATTTTGAAAGAAGGATGAGTTATTTGAATTTTATTATTACCGAAAATCATTTCAGGTAATGGGAAATTTAAAATTTTTTCATAATAATCAATTTCTGAAGCATTTAAAATTGGATTTTTCCAAGATTGAATTGTAAAATTTGATATAGATATAGAATTTGTTGGTGGTATATTAAGAAATTGATTTTCATCAGTAGTAGTAGTATTATTATTATTATTATTTGTAATAATTGTATTATTAGAAATTTGAATTGAATTTAAATCTTTCTTTGGAGTAGGTTTCCTTGAAGCAATTGAATTTGCATGAGAAATTCTTGCAGCATGTGCTAAATTATTATCCATATTAGTTATTGAAATGAAAGTAAAATACATAATACATATAATATATAATATATAATATATAATATATAATATATAATATACGAATATTATAACATTTTAACTCGCGATTATCTCCGTAACATAAAATATTTTTTTTCTTCATCTTATGATTTTATAATATATAATATGTATATATAATCTATTTATATAATCTATTTATATAATCTATTTATATAATCTATTTATATAATCTATTTATATAATCTATTTATATAATAACAATGATGTTAAAGAAAGGTATAAGTATAAAAGGTAGTTTTATACCATTTATAGCCGCAGCTATTATGATTATAGTATTGATATTACAATTACAAATGAGTCAACCATTACGTAAAGGATTAGAAATTGATATTATTAATGATAATAATGATAAAGAAGAAATTAAAGAAATAGATAAAGAGGAAATTAATATAATCAAACCATTTATGCCCGAAATGCCATCAGATAATGCAAGAGCAGAACTTGGACGTAGTGCATGGAAATTATTACATACTATATTAGCTAGATATCCAATAAAACCAACAATTAAAGAACAAAAAGCACTTAAAATGTATATAATTTCATTTGTTCAAGTTTATCCATGTGGAGAATGTGCTAAACATTTTAGTGAATTAATTAATAAATATCCACCACAATTATCTTCACGTAATGCAGCAGCTATGTGGGGGTGTTCAATACATAATATGGTAAATAAAAGATTAAATAAACCACAATACGACTGTGCGTCGATTTTAGAAGATTATGATTGTGGGTGTGGCGGTGAAGAAGGAGGAAGTGGCGGTGAAGAAGAAGAAGGAGTGGCGCAGGTGGCGACTGCACCGCCACAAACACCGCCACAAACACCGCCACATGAATGGGAACAAAATTTAGAAATCGAGAAAGTGGCTGGTGTAGTTGGTGGTTAAAATTCCCTCAGAAATTGAAAAGTTCTCCTCTTCTCTATCTCTATTACTCTCTATTACTCTCTATTACTCCTTCTATTACTCCTCTTCAATACGGACACCGTCGGATTCCGTCTCTTCTTTTCTTTTAATTTCGCGCACAGAAAAATTTCATTTTTCACTTTTGCCGACATCTGTAGTATATTCAAATTTATATATATTCAAATTTATATATTTATATTTATATTTATATTATATATATATTATATATTCATTAAACATACATCTTTAATGTCATTATAAATCATTAACCATATTACTCAATCATCCTTTTCATTAACCTTTCACATATTTTTTTATGCCAAAAAAAAAATAAATTAAATGCCGTCATTTAAACAAGAATCTCCTAAACCTAAACATTTAAAATCTTGTTCTCGTTGCAGGAAACATAAAACTAAATGTAATTATATAGAAACTGCTCCAAATTCTTGTTCTTCTTGTTCAAAACGTGGTTTAAATTGTCATTTGGAATTAGTAATACCTGTTAAAAGATCAAATATAATTAAAAATTTATCAAATGATATTCAAATTTTGAAAAATTTAGTAAATGATTTAATTGAAAAGGATCAAAATTTGAAAAAATTATGTTTACAAAAAGGTTTTAAAATTGATGGTTTAATTGATATAGAAAATTTTAATTTTAATAATAATAATAATAATAATAATAATAATAATAATAATACTACTACTAATAATACTATTCAAACCCCTTCATATCCATCTTCTCATATTGATAATATCATTTATAATAATGAAATAACTCTTAATTCTCCAATACCTTCAAATTATAAATTATTCGATATATGTTGTTATTCAAATGATGAAATTAATTCTTTTTTCAAAAAATTTCAATTAAATTATTTACCTTTAATACCAATTTTTAAACCTCAAATTTTCGAAAATCCAACTTCTCTTTTAGCAAATAATAATTTATTATTTTGGTCAATAGTTTATTTAATTACACAAAATTTAGATATTTTCAATAATTTTTTATTAAAAGAAATTATAAATTTTATTTCAATTTATGAAAATTCAACAAATTCATTAACAAAAAATTTTTTTTTCCCATTATACAATTCTCCAATATCTTCAATAGTATTATTAGCTTATTTCCCAATTAAAATTAATCAAAATAATAATATAGATATAGATATAGATATAGGTATAGATGATGATTTAGATACTTGTATCTTTCAATGGTTATCAATTTGTAAAAAAATACTTGAAAATTTAAATTCATCAAATTCATCAAATTCATCAAATTTATTTAATAATGAGAATATCTTAATTGATTATAATAATATTTGGAGTTTATTATACATCTTAGGAAATTTTTATTCATTTAGATTAAATTTAGTTTGGAATCAACCTTTAGATTTTATATTAAAACAAACTAAAATTTCAAATACTTTTATAGGAGATTTATTAAATATTACAATATTATTATCAAAATTATTAAATAATTTTACTTTTAAAAATAATAATAAGTCTAATAATAATAATAATATTATGTTAAATTCATTATCAAATTGGAAATTTAATTTATTAAATTTGAAAAATTCAATTCAATCATCTTCTAAATATTTAGATCCAGCTTTCTCATTCATTGAATTATGTTTAAATTTATTCCAATCTCAATCTTTTATTAATAATAACACAGATTTACTTTTAACTAATATCAATAATTTCTATACTTCAATTAAAGATTTAAATATATCAAATTCTCCAATTTATATAAAATTCTCCTTAGAATTTATATTGATATTATTTACAAAATTATCTTATTCTCATCATTTCTTATCAACTTCAAATATTAATATAATAAATAATTCATCTTCATTATATTCAAATTTATTTAATAAATTATTAACAATTATAAATTATAATGATACTAAAATTATTTTCAATTTATTATTAGATTTCGATTCAACTATAAAATTTGATAATTCTTTAATTAATATTCTTAATATAAATTCATTTCAGAAAAAATTATTCCCTGGTATAATTAATGATTTAAAAATTTTAATTCAACAATTTAAATCTCCTAATTCAATTAATTTAAATTTAGATAATTTAAAGGAAATTTATATTAATGAAAATATTTGTTTTGATTCTTATTATAATAATTTCATATCATTTAAAAATAATTTCGATTTAGTTATTCTTTATTCAAATGAAATACTTAAATTACCAAATGATCATTCTCAAAAATTAATTTATCAATCTTCAATTGATTCAACAGATTTCTCTCCAAATTTAACTCCAGATTTATCTCCTTCTTTAACTTCAGATACTTCATCTCAATCAGTCTCTCAATTACATTCTCCTTCTCATCCTATTAACAACAACAATACTAACAATATTAACAATTCTCACATTCTTACAAATCATCAATTTCAAAATCAATCAATTAATTTATTAGAACCAATCTTAGTTCCAAAAAATCAAGATTTGGAAATAGATAATATAGAACTAGATTTACTTAGTTCTTGGCTTTAAAAAAAAAATATTAAATATATCTTTCAAAAGTCTTTCATTTTATTCTTGCTTTTACTACATATCTTGTTTTGTCTTGTCTTGTCTTGTTTTCGTTTCCATCTATCTCTTTATTTTTCAATGAACTGCTTTTCATATCAAACATTTATTCCAATCTTACTTACTATATTCCTTTATCCCTTTATTTATTCCTTTACGATTTTATTTATGCCCTCTATATTTTTTGTTTTTTGTTTTGTTGTATTTATCTAAAAGTATAAATATACTCTATTTATAAATTAAAATAAAAATTTAATGATTTTCATGAAAATTTTTTTAAACAATTATACAATCATCTGCACCAAATCCATAAACAACTTTATCAATATTTTTCTTAATTTTATACCAATCTGATCTACGTGACACAAATTGATAAACTTCTTCAGGTGTAAAAATTCCATTATCTCTACCAATTTCAATAATTAATTTACCTAATTCTTTACATTGTAATCGAAATTCTTTACTTATTTTACTTGAACAATCAACTAAAAATAATTGATCAATTTTTTTAAATCCAATTAAATATTCAATTGCTGGTTTAATTCTATTCTTTTTATAAAATTCATATAATCCATTAATATCAAAATTAAATTGAATACCTCCAATTACTGATATTCTAAATTTCTTCATTAATAATTGAATAAGATAAATAATTAATCTTTCACCTAATTCTTGTTTGAATACTTCCATTATAGATTTATCAATACTTTCTCCTAATAAACTAAAATGACTATTTAAAACTTCAAGATAAATTTCACACCATTCACTCCTTAATCCATTATTTAATGGTAATTCTTCATTAAATTGGAAATTATAAACAGTAGTTTCATTATTAATTATTTCACTATTATTACTCTTAAATGTTAAATTTGATGATTGTGATTTAGGTGGTTTATCATTTTTATTATTTATACCAATTATTTCATTCTTTTCAACATCTTTTGATAACTTACCAATACTTTGTTCAATTTTAAATTTAATTTCATTAATAATTATATTGATTGATATATCTAATCCATTAGCAACATATGTATCTAATGTACTCTCTAATAATTTAATTAATTTTTCAATATTATTCATTTTCAAAAAATCTTTTGAATGAATTCCTTTATTATCAGTTATAATCCCATTTTGAATTAATTCATGATTATAGAAAACATTAATCATTTGTAATATTAAATCTCCAACTTCAACTAATTCAATAAAATTATTAACAGGTTCAATTGCACCTTCTCGATTCTTTATCTCAATAGGTTTATAATTAGATAATCTATTTAATGCTTCTTGAAATCCTGGTTTAATATGTTGATTTATTAATATAGTTAACATATCATTAAATATATTACTACATGTTTTATTAATTTGTCTCTTTAATTGTAAAGTAATTGAATATTCAGTTAATCCTAATAATAAATCATATGCATTCTTAATATGTTGTAATAATATTATAGTTAAATCAAGACTAATTAATGTTTTCAATGTCTCAACTTTAGCACTTAATATTTTCAATTTAGCTCCCATTTTAGTTAATTTAGTATCAGTTTCATCATTAATATCTTTATTATCATTATCCTTATCATTATCCTTATCATTATCCTTATCATTATCCTTATCATTATCCTTATCATTATCCTTATCATTATCATTTATATTTTTCTCATCTCTTTCAATTTTTTCTTTAACTTTCTTTGTTTCATTATTTTTTGAACCAAATGTGAATAAATTTGTAAATGTATTAAATATTTCATAATTTGATTTTTTATTTTGATCATCATCATCTTCAACTAATTTTAAAATTTCATATTCAATATTTTTCTGAATTGTTTGATTATTAGATTGCCATGAATTAATTAATCGAATTAATGAAATATGACATTTCCTAGGTAATTCAATACTAAATTCAATTAAATATTGTTCATAATAATAATTAACAAATTCACATGAAACTTTAACATAATCCATTTCTGTTTTCTCTCCAGATTCAAGAAGAATTACTGTTTTAGGATATTCTAAATTTTGTAATAATTTAATCAATTTCGAATGTAAATATGGAACACATTGGAAAAATAATGATGATTCATTGATTATATTGATATTTGAACCAGTATCATTACTAACATTATTCTTAACATCATTCTTATCATCATTATTATTATCATCCTCATTCTTATCATCATCATTTTTATTCAATTCAAGGAAATTATTCACATTATCAACTTTAGCAATCGATCCATCATCAAATGAATCAATTTGTTTAGCCTTTGATATAATTCTATCAACCAATCCACCAATTAAATGATTACTTAAGAAATTTTCCAGAATTTTCAAGATAATCGGTATTTCATCAATACTCCGTTCATATTTATCATTACTATTTGCAAATATATTACCAATCTCTGCCAATTGTTTATTAACCAAATTTGAAATTTCATTAAAAATTGAATCGACTTTCTGGAAATCAAATGAATAACCTTTAACAATACCTCGTTTAGTAGATCCATCCTCTTCTTTGATAAAACATTCTTTACTTAAATTATCATTCGATAAGTATGTATAATCTTCATTATATTTACTAATGAAATATTCTAATAGAGATTCTAATGGATCTATTGTAATTCTTTCATTAGTTATATTCAAACAATCCAATGCAGTAATTAATGATAATACATGTGAATAATTATTCGATTTAAGTTGATGATCAATTTCAGTAATTATTGATGTTATGAATAGATTCAAAATACTGTTATATCGTATAATTAAATTATCATAATTATCATATTTTTCATATAATTTCAGGAAATTACCAATATTTGAGAATAACTTGGCTTGATTGATTGGTGTATTATATTTATGGAATATGTTTAGATTTTGGAAATTTGTATAATTATCAACTAAGATTTGTTTAACGATAATGGAAAGCATTGGGTAAATTTTAGTAAATGTTTCCCTAGCTTTTAGTGGATTTGAGATTGTTATATCGAGACAATTCAATGGTGTTAACTTATCCAATTTCGTGTTTAATCCTGTGTTTTCCATTGATTCATTAATTGAATTGCCATTACTATTGTGAATGTCATTATTAATGTTATTCCCATCATTTCCACTCCATATTTGTAAGTCTTTCAAATAATTGATCCATATTTTCGGATTATTATTGATATATTCAAAAGATTTCTTGTTAATTAGTGATAAATTCAGTAAATCAGATAAATGGGTGATATTACGTGATATCAAATATAAGATTTCATTAGGTATAGTTCCAGCTTCAACAGATTCAGCAATTGGTAACTGTATTCTTCGAACCATTACACTGTCGATAATTGCAATCTACAACTATATAACTATGAGAAACAAACTATCAAAAGCAATAAGATCTATTCCAGAGTATCTTCTTCTTCTTCTTCTTCTTCTTCTTCTTCTCATGTGTTCTGTAATTGTCCAATTCTTACAAAGCCGCGTCTGTCCCACTTTGAACACCAATTATCACCATTCATCGTCTTCTTCATTCTCTTTTTCACAGTGTCTTCTGGTAGCTTGTTATATTAGTACTGTTCGTCATCTTTGGAAGTATTATAAAGGTATATTGAATTGATCTACAGTAGAAGAAGATTTATTTCATAGAAGATGTATATCAATGATTAATCAATATTTGTAAATTCCTCTTGTACAAGTCCTACAAAGAATAATCCACTGATACATGAATGATAAATCAATGAGAGATATAAATAAAGATCAAGATACCAGGGATACATTGAGCAACAGATATATACATATATACATATATATATATATATATGTATATATATATAAACATACATACATATATTATACATTAGTAATCAACTAGAAGCAATGAACATTTTAGAAACTTCTCGATAATTATCATAATTTGAGCGACTTTCAAATTACATAATTGATTAGGTGTCAAATTTATTATTATCACTCCATTGTTGCTATTTAACTATATAAAGGTACAATGATATCCTCTATAGATCCTATATGTTAACATTCTTAACATTCTTTGCATTCTCTTTCTCTAGTAACAATCATTCTCATTTAATATGTCTTTAGGTACCCTTTATATACTTCCACAATCTCCAAGATCCAACTGGCTCGGTATCTTGGTTAAACAATTACAATTAGATGTCAAGGTTGAATCTTGTACTGAAGTTGCAGATTTCAAGAAAATGTTCCCATTAGGTCAAGCTCCTGCTTATATTGAACCTAATGGTTACAAATTAACTGAATTTCTTGCAATTGTAGAATATTTCTTAACAATTGCTGATGATAAAGTTTATAGAGGTAAAACTACAAAGGAGAAAATGCAAGTTTTAAGATGGTTATCTTTTGTTAATCAAAATATGGTTTCAACTTGGGTTAGTTATATCTTTATCGCTAAAACTGATGAAGATAAAGCTTATAATGTAGAATCTATGAAAAATCAATTGAAATATGTTGAAGGTGAATTAGCAAATAGAGAATACCTTGCTGTTGATTATATTACTATTGCTGATGTTTATCTCTTTGCTTGGTATAAAAATTTTGCAAATGTTGTCGGTGGTCTCTCTGCTGATAACTATCCAAAACTTACTAAATGGTATGAATCTGTCAAGGAAAAGGATCCAATTGCAGCTGAAATCTCTAAATCTGCATAATCGTATTCAGTCGATTTCCATATTTCCATATTTCCATATTTCCTTATTTCCCTTTATAATTTATTTATTTAAAATTATTTATTTACGTACAACAACTCTTGGCTTACTTATTGGATCAACTAATACTTCAACATTATCCTTGAATTTTATAGTAACAATCTTGCCCATTCGTTGATCTCTATCCTTCAACCTGATTTCTTTAAGTTGTTCAATATTATCATTCGTACTAGGTTCCATAAATGGATTATAATCATCTAATGTTTGAATTCTATAAATTTCCTTCTTTAACATCCTCTCAAGTATTTTCACTTTATTAAAATTCACCAAAAATGATTTAATCTCTCGTACCGTCAGTCTATATTTTAAAACCATTTCATATGTATTTGTTGGATCATTGATACTAGTAACAGTACCAAGTAATTGACTCAGACGATAGATTTGTTCATCACTTAATTCAACATTCTCTACAATATATGAATTCAAAAAATCTTTTATTGTACTTTGGTTAATTCCTGTACCAAGCATCGACAATAATTCAATACAATTATCAACTTCATTTAACATTTTATATCTATCAGATGTTAAATATTTCTTCTCTCTTTTCGATAACTTATCATGCACTTTATTATAAATTTCATCACTTAATGGATCTACACCTGGTTTACCGATATTCTTATCAGGCCCCTTGATTCTTTCATGATCCACTAAATTAATGTTGAATTTCCCCATCACAGATTCTTTCATGGCTTCTAATGTCATATCACAACCATCTCCAAATTTATATAATTGAATACCACCATCTTCTCCCTTTTCTAATAATTTCATACGTTCTACATTATCATCAATAACTTCAATGGTATATTGTTCAGGTATAGATTCTTTTAAAAACTTATCAAATTCATATTTCTTATCTCCATTAAATGATTTCCTTAACGCACTGATCTCTAATCCTGATAATCCATGTAATCCATTGTTTGTTTGATTTAATACAGAGACATTGAATGGATCACGAATAGGACGACCTCTTCGACGTTTTACTTTTGGTTCTTCATCCATTTGTTCTTATAAAAGATAGAGAAGAATATCTATTATTGGAAATCCAATTGGTAACACCATAGTAAACGAACGTTGGAAATAATAACAAATCGCTCATTAAATCTTTGTTTTTTTTCAAAGTTCAATTATTTACATTGTATCTAGAGAACGGGTGTTTTCTTTTCATTTTTTTGTTTGATACTTATTCAGCAATACTGGGTTATTGGAATGTCATTGAAACCGAAAAATCGACTAACCAGTAATAGACAGCTGGATATTACCGGATATAACGAAATATTCAATGAAAAGGAAAGTATATTCAATAACTACACAAGAAAAGCTACATTGTTAGCAAAGATCAGATGGAAACAATTGTTTATAATATACGTGATGATCATTACTGTAATTCATTTTTTCGAACGTATTAAACCATACTATATTTTCAAATCATGTATGTGGGATAATTGGGAGAATTGGGAATCAAATTCAAGTCCATATCATTCAATAATAGTAGGAGATCCTCAAATAGTTGATGAGTTCTCATATCCAAATAGAAGTAATTGGCAATTGGCAATTACCAAAATTTTGAGTGATAATTATCTACACAGAAACCATGTAATATATAATAAAGTTTTGAAACCAGATAGTATAATATTTGTTGGAGATTTATTCGATGGTGGAAGAGAATGGAATGATACACAATGGTTTGATGAATATCTTCGATTCAATAGAATTTTCAATCAGATTGACGGGATACGTCAATTGAGACAAGTACCTGGTAATCATGATGTTGGATTTGGTAATGGAATCGATTTTGAGAAATATTCAAGATTTAAAGGATTTTTCGGGAATTCAGATGAAGTAATGAAAATAGGTAATCATTCATTGATCTTAATGGATACAGTTTCACTTTCATGTACGGATGATGAACGTATCAATCAAGTAAGTAATACTTTCTTGAAAAGTTTTGAAGATCCTAATAATCCATATCATAAATTCCCGAAAATTTTAATTTCACATGTTCCATTATATAGATTTACAGAAATGCAAACTTGTGATGTTTACAGAGAATCTAAGAAACCATTCCCTGTTATCAGAGGTAAACAATATCAAACGGTTTTGGAATATGAATTAAGTCAACGAATAATCAATACAATAAGACCTTCTTTGATATTCTCAGGTGATGATCATGATTATTGTCATATACGTCATCCATTCGATAAATCTTACAGTAAAGATTTGAATGATTATAAATTTACGGTAAATGATTATCCAGGAATCAAATATTGTGATGAAGTTACAGTGAAAAGTTCAGCAATGACAGGTGGTATATCTAAACCGGCAATTCAATTGTTAAGTTTATGGAACCCAATTGATGAGAATATGAACAGTAAAGATGATAGGAAATGGACAATTAATAACAATGAAAGTAAAACGGTTGATTCTAGAACTGCAGTTACTCATTTATGCTTTTTACCAAATCCATACCAATCATTGTTTCATTACCTTATTTGGATGTGTATGTCAATTTTATGGATTTTCTTATGTACAGTTAAAATCGATCACGGATTTAGATTACAAATGGTATTTCAAAAATATATCTCAAAATTGAAGAGATCGATAATGAGAATATTCAGGAAAGATATTAAATCAACTGATATGGAATATCTAAATAAGAAGAAAATTAGTAAATTTGAAGAATGTTTCGATTATATTTTCCTTGATTGGAGTATTGAAAGAATGCGTGATTGGAAGTCATTTATTCTAAATTCATCAATAGTGGTAATATTATTTATTAGTACATTACTATTGTATATTTGTTGTATATAAATTTAGTTGTACTTTAGTTCTTTAAAAGAGAAATTCAATTATACGAGAGTGTTGTTCTTATTTTTAAAGACAAACTTCAAATCTAATAATTCCCCAGAAAGAGATACCACATATAGCGCATCTAATATGAGTAAGAATTTCACAGTTATTCTCATAACAAAATCATTGTCTGAGAACTCTAATATACTACTGAATGTATTATAAAGAAAGAATATGGTAGATAAAATGGCGACACGGTATAATTTCTTACGGAGTAAATTGATGAAGTTTCTAGTTTGTTGATTTAATTTTGATTTTGTTGACACTTGTGTACTGAAAAATGTGAAATAATCTCTCATAGAAGATTCAATTGAATTGTTCTTACTGTTATTGACGGAACTATCGTTTATGAATTTCATTTGTATTAGCGTGAATATTGTAAATATTGTAAATGCCTTGGTATGTGTTGATTCATCATCATCTAATGTTACATAGATTGCAACCAATAATGAAAACAGTTTCCTGAATGTAATGAAAATATATGTCATAACAGCACTCAATGCTTTCAAATTCAATTTCGAATTTGAGGAATTGAATTTGAATCCTAATTTGGGTGAAATGTGTAATATGACACGTAACAATATAGATGAAATAGAGTACATCATATTAGGAACAAATCCAATAATTTTCTGTAAAAGCCCTCCATTATTCGATCCTTCCTCTAATCCCATATGATTGGACAAGCTTTTATAATAAATTATAGGAGAATAAGTTAAGATCAACATAGATTGTAATCCGACATGCAACGCCAATGCTATCTTAGCAACAGGATTTGCCAAATTGAGTAGAATCAACACAGTCAGTGACGTATATTCCACTATACGCCAAACCTGAGCAACACGAGACATGGACACTACAATAGTGTCATTATAATCACTCATATGCCACTGATTATCACGATAATTTCACTCTAAAAGAGAACACAATTGTAACAAACAGTTGTAGTACAATTGAAAACATTCTCCTTCAATTGTTTTCGTTGAGGGAAAAAGAAGAAGAATCGAAAATGCTCAGCTATTTTCAATTATTTGGATTCCATAATTCTTTTTATATT
Source organism: Pichia heedii (assembly GCA_030579495.1). Taxonomy (NCBI): domain Eukaryota; kingdom Fungi; phylum Ascomycota; class Pichiomycetes; order Pichiales; family Pichiaceae; genus Pichia; species Pichia heedii. Next base: position 186,141 of record JAKTRA010000018.1, on the reverse strand, counting down.
AATTATCTATCTTTCTATTTTATGTTCCATATTGCATGAAGATTGTGGAATTAGCAGGATAAGATAGTTATCGAGATTATACAAGATTCAAATGAACACTCCAACAACGACAAGTACAGACCAGGAATCTCCTCCAGACACTCCTGCTACCACCAACGCTGCTACTGATGAGGAGATTGAGGGCGAGATGGTTGGCGGCGCAGACCATTCTACTACAGCTATCTGTTCAGAGGCTTCATTGGTCACTAAAAAAGAATTGAACCATTCAAATAGAATTGCAGAGATTCTTGCCAATATCTTGAAAAGTAGCAAAGATGAAAATAACAATAGCAAGACAGTGTTTGAAATTATAGAAGCAAGTAAATCAAATGAATTAAATACTCATAATCTTCAAGGATTCATTGTTTATTTTATTAGATTCGGAATCATAACAGTCAAGAGAAGGTATAGTGAATTTGAAGCTTTGAGATCTTGCTTGATTAAACAATTCCCTACATTGATTATACCACCAATACCTGAAAAGCAATCTCTCAAATCAAATATAGCATTTACAACCTCCAATTCACTCGGTTTTGCAACATCCACTTTCACTAATAATATATCTGATCATAATAGACTGGAATCTCATTCAACTAATGGAATTCTTAACCACTCTATACAAGGAGATAAAAATGATGATGGTTTTTCAAGAAAGTTTGATTCAGACCCAATTGTCGCCTTAGTCGATTATAGGAAAAGAACATTATCTGAGTTTTTGAACAAATGTTTGAAAAATACTTCAATTGTTAAAAGTAAATTCTTCTTACATTTTCTTGATCCTGAAATTAATTTCATGGATTATGTGAATGATTCCGAAAATCATACATTCTATAAAACTTCAATTTATCAATTATCCCCTCTTGATCCATTGAAAAATATTGAAAATCAATTATACCTTACTTTACCAATCCCGTTATCATCAGATTCTCATCTATTCAAAGATTTAGCCGAAGAAGAACAATTTCAACAATTTGTCAATTTTGAAACGAAATTTATTAAATATGAAATGGTATTGAATAACATCACTAAAATCAACAAAAGAATCCTAAAACATATTAATGGTCTATCCAATGACTTATCTGATTTAGGATCAATGTATAATCAACTATCTTTAATGCAGGATTCTAATAAAATTGAACAAATAGGGAAACTCTTTGAACGACATACTATACTTTTATCAAATCTTGGTAATTCAATCAATATAAAGTTTTTGGATAGGTTGATAGAATTGAAGAATTTCAGTACAACATGTAAAGAATTGATGGAATATAATAGGATGAAAATTATTCAATTTAAACTTATAGAGAAAGAACTATTTAATACGAGATCAAGATATAAAAGATATGAAACAGAAGAGATTAGAATACGGAAAATTGATCAGAAAACAGATAGTGTATTGAAGAAACATCATGACAATAATGGAGGTGAAACGAGGAACTCTGATGAATTCACAGAACCACCAATCACTGACGAAGAACTACAAAGTGCACTATATAGTAAATCTTGTAAGAAAACAATGTATGGTAAAATTCCAGGTGTTAATAAACTCAACAATATTATCCTTAAATATGTCAATGATCCTAATCCTGATGAGACAAGACGAACCAAATTCTACAATTTAAAGATCAGGTTATTTCAACTTGAAAGGCAACATGAGTTACTCGCTAATGATCTAATGATAATAAACAGAAACGTAATGACTGAGTTGGAGTCTTTCCATATTTGGTTTAAATCGGAGTTATCTACAGTTACAACAATATACGGTACATTTTTAACAGAATATTTTGGTCAGAGTCTTGATCCATGGTTAGAAATTCAAAAGGAAGATTGATAACTATCATTTAATCTCTATATTTCAACGTATTATTCATAACATTATGTATTATATTCGTGTTTTAATAAATAATTATTAAAATATTCTTCTTCTTCTTCTTCTTCATCATCTTCTTCTTCTTCAGTAAATCAGCGATTGTTACAATGCGAATTAAGTTGAGGGAAAAAAAAAATTGGAGTTTATGCAGGGTGAAATATTATGTCCGCTGGTAATGCGATAAGGAATCTCAGAAATTAATTTTTAGTAATATAGTTTTATCTATATTTTTATTGAGATGAGAAGTATATTTCTTTTGTAATACAAGAAAAACACACCACTATACTCAATATAACATGGACTTGAAAATAAAACAAGTTAAGGAAGATATGGGATCTGCAACAGAATCGAATGATTGGGATATTATTGATAATTGGTCAGAAAAGGATGATGTTGAGCATGAAAAAAGCCAAAGTTCAAAGAACACGGATGACGACATTAAATATGGGAAAGATGAAGAAAAGACAAGTGATGAGAAGGATGTAAACGAGTCAAAAGAAACTAAAGAACATAATGTTTCTACAGGTCAATGTCAAAACAACATCAATGAAAATCCTACAAATTATACCACAAATACTGACTATACGACTGGTTATACTACTGACAATAGCACACATTACAGTGCAAATTATACTAATAATATGTCTGAATTTGATACTGATGACAATTCCCAGTATGAAAGCTTTACCAATTTTATCAATAACAAATATCCGAGAAAGAATCGATACAAGAAAAGTAGAAACAATGTCAACTCATTGAAACATGTATTTATTACATTTCCTATAAAACGTCACATCTTAGTAGTATTTGCTGTTATGGTTTCATGTCTCGTACTTTCTACAGCTCTGATGATATTTTGCAACTTTATGCTTCCGTTGATAAAGTACCAGTATTTTGACCTTTTAATCAAATATAAACATGTTCCTATCACTGGGCTACCAACGAATCCAGTTTTTTTAGTCAAACATACTGAGAGATGTAAAGAATTATATGATAAATATCAAGTTATCTTGGACGAATGCTATGAAAAAACTACTAATATCGATAGTTGTATTGCTAAGTATGTTGAATACGTTGATATTGATTCAGGGTTCTGTAACTGGGATGTACGTTCAATCATTTCACAACAAAGGAAACATTTAAAACTGCTTTCGTATTCTAATTCAATTAAGAAATTCACAAGTTTTTCGAAAAATTCAGTAGGTGGTGCTATAAGTAATTATTCATCACATTTTAAAGAAGGACTTGCTTATATTTCCAATAAAGTAACTAAACAGGAATTTAAAGGGGTGAAGAATATTGGAAATTGGTTAAAGAAAAGTTTAGGTCAGAGAATGGAAGATGTGAAAAGCATCGAATTCAAGGATAAGCTTTTTAAAGTTGGGGAGAGAATTGTTGATGTTGGTAAACTTACAGGGAAGAAAGTTAATGAAGTATGGGTGTATGTTGAGAATATCGATTATGAAAAGAGTTATACGAAAACTAAACGTTTCCTTTCAGGTTGTTTCGGATATTGAATTATTCCTTTTTATTGTTGATTGAATTTTACTTCATTTTAGTTTATTTTTTATTTTTATTTTATATTTTAGCTATACAGGGGAAATTTCTTTTTTATATATTGATTATTTGCATTTTAATATTATACAATGGAGACGATGATGTTTGGGTAAAAAAAAAGAGCTATAAACTAAACTTTACCAAATGTAAATAGATTTGATAAAACTTCTTTACTACTAACAGGTATTTTCAAAATATCATCTTCTGTATATTTTTCCGAACCAGTTTTCTTATTTCTAGAAATCAACCATGATCTTACAACAACTAATACAATACCTGCCATGAAATAACATAATCCAACGAAAATAGATGCAGGTTGATATTCTGTTGGATCTTGTGTACCATTTTTTTTCAATGCAATTCCAATAATTGGTGATGCAAAACCGAATAATGCAACTGCAATCCAACTTAATGACATTCCAATACCAAATTTTTTTAAGCCAACAATTGAAGCATTGATACTTGCCATAGTTAACCAAATTGTACCCATAATTGATCCAACAAACATTGCAAATACAATTGCAGTTGCATAATTTCTACAAGGTATCCACATTGCCCAACTAAATAATGCAACTAACCAAGATGCAAGAATAGTAACATTGATTGGACCAATAATATCACCAATTTGACCACATAATGGTCTACCATAAATAACACCAACAGAAACCATTGTTGAAACAACAGATGCTTGCTTTTGTGTATAACCTAATGATCTTGTAAAATCACCTAAATTATATAATAGAACAACATAACCAAATAATGTAAACATAATCCAAATTAATAAGCATAAACAACCAAAGTTTCTCCAAATTAATTTATCATATATTTTATAGACTGGTTTAATTTGATTATTTCTTGATTTAATCAATAGTATGGCAATTACATTTAAACCTAAAGTCATTATAGCTTGAGCTCTTAATGACCATCTGAATGATCTTTTCTCGAAAAGAGGTTGTAAACCAATGTTATATACAATACCACCTAAACCAGAACCTGCAGCTCCAATACCCATAGCTAAATTTCTTTTACCTCCTGGTCCACCTTTAAACCATTGAGGAAGAATTCCAACATTTGCAACACATATCAAACCCATACCGACACCAGCTAATACACCTTGTGTACAATAAATTTGCCAAAGTTTAGTTGAATATGATGCTAACATATAAGCAGCAAAATCTATGAGTGCACCAATCAAAATAACAGCTTTAATGCCAATTTTACCAACTGAATAATTGATAAATGGAGACATTATTAAACCTGAACTGAAAGTTAAACCACCAATAATTGCATATGAATATTTTGTACCACCTTGGAATACATTGTTACGTAAATATGCTTGTAAATATAATGCATAAGCTGAATTGGCACCCCATGTATTGAAATTGAAAATTGCACAACCAATAACTGAAGTTAATCCCCAACCTGTAAATTTATCTGGTATTTCATCTCTAATAGATCTAGTTGATATAATCTTAGTAAGTGTAATATTACTTTCGACATCATCAGCTAAATTTAGTATACTGTTACCTTCATTATTTAAGTCTTCATCATTATTATAGTATGCATCGATAACATTATTTGAATATAAGGAGACAACGTCTATTTTAGAATGTAAAGTTTGATTATCGTTTGTCATTGAATAAGAATTTTTTTCAACTTTTTTTATTTCACTATTTTGCACTTGAATTATTTATTCTTGTTTACTTTTCTAGTTTTAATTTCAAAAGATTTCATTTCCACAAATTGATGTGAAATAATAATATATCAATACAACACGTACAATCAATCAACAACGATGAAGGAAGGATATGTCTTCTTTTAAAGTACTGAAAATAGATAAAAGAAACCATATTACTTTTAATTTAGAAAACACCGAGTGTATTCACCGAAAGATGAATCGGAGAAAAAGAAAAGAGAAGTAAAGCTATTACCGCATTAGGAAAATACCCCGATGTGTCATCAATTGTAAGTACTAACACATTATATGAATCATATCTATATCTATACCTTATATTGGTGTGTATAATGGAGATATCGTAATATGATTATATATATAGTAGTGATGTGTTGATTTGATCATTTCTATTTGAAATTGATATGGCTTTGAAAAAATGAAGAATGTTGATCAGGAAGAAAGTAAAGAAAGGAATGAAAAAAATAAACAAAAAGAAAAATGAACAAAAGGGATGGATGGAGTTGAGAAATTGAATTTTTCATATAGTGATTGACATATTAATATACTTATATATATGAAAGAAATGCAGTTGAAGGCTATTGGAGAAGTAGTAGACGATTGAATAAAATAGAATAAAGAAACCAGTGAAACTATCCAAAGAAACTGAAATCAATGAAATCAATGAAATCAATGAAATCAAATTTTTTTTTTCCTTCTCGGAAAAGAAAAGACAACCGGGGAATGACGCTGACAATGAAAGAATTTGCTATTGGAGTTTATTGTATATATATGTAGTATAATAGTTGATAGTTTTGATAAGGAGAAAAGATATGTCAGCAAATCCAGGGAATTCTATCAAAGCACTACGGGCAACACCACCAGAACGTGGATCTTTCCCATTAGATCATTTCGGTGATTGTAAAGAGGAAATGACCAAATATATGAATTGTTTAAAACTTGTGCACAATGAAAATGCACCAAACTGCAGACTTTTAGCAAAGAGTTATTTGAAATGTAGGATGGATAACGAATTAATGGATACTGTGGATTGGAGAGATCTTGGCTTACCAACAGATGAGGAAGAAGCCAAAAAATAATTTTAGTATTAAATAAATTCTTGTAAATATAATTTCTTTTTTTTTAAAAAATTTTCAAATAGTTTATTTGAAGAGATAAGATGAAAATAAAAGTTTATCGAACTGAAATGAAGTCGAAGTAAGAGTAAAAGTAGGAGTAAAAGTAGAAATAGAAATACATTTAATATACAAAAATTTTTTTTAACTAAATATTTACTCAAATTGAACTATATTCTGAGTTTTGTTTAAGACGTTCTTCGAAGTTATTTAACATTCCTAAAACATTTTCTAAAATTGTAATTTGTGGTTTGAAAGAATCATTCTCTGATTTCTCATTATTTGCATTATCCTTTGAAATAGAGATTACTTTATTTATTAATTTTGACATTTCCTTGATATCATCAAAAATTGAAGTTTTCTCAGATATTTTAGGATTTGTTGTAGAATCCATATTTATAGAGTTTTGTGCAAAGAAATTAGCTTCATCAGATATAGTTTGTAAAGATGTAGTTGTTGTAATTTCATTATTTTTCATATTTTTATCAATTATATTATTTGGAAGATTATCTTTCTCATCTTTGTTTGTTTCATTGTCATTATTTTCTTTTCTTCTTTTATCATTGGAAGAATTATTTGTACGTAATTTCCTCTTTTTGGAATTACTTGTTGAATTTAGTTCATTAGTATTATTATTAGTATCATTATTGGCATCATTATTGGCATCATTATTGGCATCATTATTGGCATCATTATTATTAGTATCATTATTATTATCATCATTATTATTATTATTATTAATATCATTTGAATCGATAATTTTACCTTTATCTAGTACATGACAACCTGTATTTGAAGTACTATGTCTTAATAAAGTATCAGCTCTTGAAAAAGATTTACCACATTTAAGACAAGTAAAAGGTTTTTCCTTTGTATGAATTTTTTCATGTCTCTTTAAATCATAATGTCTTCTAAATGTTGATGAACAATAAGAACAATTGAATGGTCTTGAATTTGTATGTGTAAGTAAATGAGACTTTAAATTATGTTTCCTAGTAAATGAAGCTTTTTTACAATATTCACAAACATATTTTCTCTTTTTATCATTTTGTTGATTATTATTATTATTATTATTATTATTATTATTATTATTATTATGTCCTTCAAAATTTCCAATATTTGATCCGTTTACATTTTTGATTAAATCAGTTTTCTTATTTACAAGTGGTATTATTGCATTATTGGGATTATTATTATTATTATTAGATGCAGATGCAGCGGCAACCTCTGCTGCAGCAGCTGCAGCTGCTGCCACATCAACAGTTTCAAAATCATTTTCAATTGAAGGAATTGTAGAATCCCTTACATCACCCAAAGCTGTCAATTCAGACAATACAGGGATATTAGAATTCTCAATATTCTTATCAGTTGTAGCCATTGTAAAATTGAATATATTATATTTCCTGAAATGTTATCTATTGTTATAGAGATACCCAAATATAGAAGAAAAAAAAAGGGGGGGGGATGGGGGATGATATACTAGAATGTGGCTAGTGGTGGTGGTGGTGTTGACGTTATATATTATATATTATTTTTTTCTTGTTTGTTGATAAATTTTGTTATTGTTGTAGTGTAAATGTGATGGTTTTCAACATGTAAATATGTGGCTGATGACATAACAAAAGAAAAATGTATGTGTGTGTGTGGCTGGTGAGAGAAAAGAATTTTAATTTCTAAACATCCGTACACACCTCAAAATAAATTATTCCATCCCAATCGTCGCATCGACGCATCGACCCGTCGACGTGCCTCACCACCACCTTCTCCCCCCTTCTCTCTTCAATTACAATTATTAATTTTCTCTTTAATTAAGAAAACGTTTCTGTCTGCCCCCCCTCCCCTCTCCCCAAAAAGAAAAAAATGAAATGAAATGGGCGCACAATGAGAGAGAAATAATTTTTGATAAATTAATTTGATAAAATATAAAGAAATAAATAAACGAGAAACATGTATGTATATATTATGTATATAATAAATAATTTAATTTGACCTTAGATTAAGATTTTAATATATATTTAATTATTGTTTAATTTGGTTCTTTTTCTTTCCCCTTTCTGGCCTCAATCCATTCATCTATTAACATACCTATAATCTCTCTCCCCCATCTCATATCAGAAAGCTTTCATATATTATAAGGTTCCCTCTCTCCCGTCTATTTTTTTTCCCCTATTTTTTATTTCATTAAATCCTTATCTAAGGATTTTTTTTCTTTAAAAGATATCGAATTATGATGGCAACAACTTTCAATTCTCAAAATAATCCAAATAATGGTAATAATAATAATAATACAAATAATTTCCTCACTAATAATAATGGTATCAATTTAAATAATATCAATACCCCTCCTCCAACTACTAATGATAATAATATCAATAATATCAATAATATCAATGATGATAATTACAATAATAACAGAAAAAGACATCGTCTTCTGTCAAATGGTTCTTCAAATATTCAAACTTTACCGAAAAAGCATCATCATTTCAATATATCTCATCCAACTAATAAAGAAGTAATTAATTTGGATTCAGATGATGATGATTATATCTTCAATAATATTAATAATACAAATATCAATAATAATTTAAATTCTTTTAATTATCCTTATATTAATAATGAAAATATCGATTTAAATTTAACTAATCTTGTTGATAGTTTCTCTTATACTAGTAATGAAGATATAGATTTAAATGATAATCATAATCATAATCATAATAACAATAACAATATCAATATCAATCATAACCTATGTTTGGAAACATCTACAGTTATATCAAATAATTATAGTGATAACAATTCAACTGATGATGGTTCAATGATTAAAAAATATAATAATTTCCTCACTTCTCATGATTATAATTATCTTGATAATCACAATGATAATGATAATGCAATTATTGATTTGGATGATGATATAGATAATGATATTGAGATTAATAGTGATAGTGATAATGATTATATTTTCAAAAATTCAATTAATGATAATATTAATGATAGTTATTTGAATGACTCATCTTATTCAAATTATATTGATACTAACAAAAATTCAACTAGGCATATGAGTTTAACAGGTCCAATTAATAATTTTTTCAATAAACTTTTGAAAAGGACAAAACTATTAGATTCTAAAAGTTCAAGTCCAAATTCTATTGATACTAATAGTATTCAATCTCATAAAAAGAAAAGAACTAAATCTTTACCTCAATTGGCTTATTCTAAATTAACTTATTCCCCAGCTTTAGATAAAGATGAAATTTCTCTGAAAATTGGTGATATTCAAGCTTCTCTCATTCAACGATATACCCCAAACTATACTTACAATAATAATAATGATAATAACAACAACAATAATAATAATAATAATAATAATAATAATAATAATATTGATAATCAACATAATAGATTTCATAATAATAGAAAATTTTCTTTCCAACAACATTCAATTTCATCAAATCATTCATTCTCCTCAAATACAAATTCAAATTTTAGATCAAATTCAAATTCAAATTCAAATTCAAATTCAAATTCAAATTCATCTGCAACTAGCTCATATGATGATAAAGTTTCACCTAATCAAAATCAAAATAATATAAATTTGATTGATATCAATGATGAATTAAATACTAATCATATAATTGATGAAAATGATGATGATAATTGTGATGATGATGAAGGTTATTATATTGTTAAAAAAGATTCAACTTTTGCAAATGGTAGATTTATAATTAAAAAACTTTTAGGTCAAGGAACATTTGGTAAAGTTGTTAAAGCTTATGATCAAAAGACAAATTCTTTTGTTGCAATTAAAATAATCAAATCAATTCAAAAATATCGTGAAGCTTCTAAAATTGAATTAAGAGTCTTAACAATGTTGAAAAAACATGATCCAAATAATAAATTTCAATGTATTCATTTAAGAGAATGTTTCGATTATAGAAATCATATTTGTATTGTAACAGATTTATTGAAAATTTCATTATTCGATTTTATGAAAAAAAATCAATTCTTACCATTCCCTGGTTCTCATATTCAAGCAATGACTAAACAATTATTAAGATCTGTTGCATTTTTACATGATTTAAATTTAATTCATACTGATTTAAAACCTGAAAATATCTTAATAAAAGATTCATCTTATTTCAAAAGGAAATATATAAATAATAATGAAACTGTATTCAGAAAAATTTTAAAAGATCCGAAAATTTTCACAATTGATTTTGGTTCTGCAATTTTCCAAGATGAATATCATTCTTCAGTAATTTCAACAAGACATTATAGAGCTCCTGAAATTATATTAGGTGTAGGTTGGTCATTCCCTTGTGATATATGGTCAATAGGTTCTATATTGATTGAACTTTTAACAGGTGAAGCATTATTTAAAACTCATGAAAATGAACAACATTTAGCAATGATGGAAAAAGTTATTGGTACTCCAATTGATTTTGATATGGTTCAACAATGTATAACACTTTATCGTAATGCAAATAAGAATTCATATTCAAATAGTAGATTTGATATATCAATTGCTAAATCTTTTTCCAAAAAAACAGGTAAATTGCTTTTCCCTAAACCTTCAACTGATAAAATTTTAATTCAAGAAGTTCAACAAATGAAAAATATTGAAGAATTAGTTGAAGAGAAAACAGGTTTTAAATATGATTTAAATTATTCAGTAAAAGAATCAATGGTAAAATTTGGAATTAATTCAAATTTCAAACATGATTATATTTTTTGGTATTATTATATTGATTTGATAAAGAAATTATTAGTCTTTAATCCTGAGAAAAGATTAACAGCTAAAGAAGCTTTAAAGCATAAATGGTTTGATTATGGTATTTTAGATGATGGTATCCAATGTTGTAAAGAATAACCCTATTAATTATTTCACCACTTTACAACATTATCAAGGAATTGTATTTTATGTTCAATTGTATTTTAACTAAACAATAATGATAATACGACTAAAAAAAAAAAAAAATATTTCAATTATATTTTCAAATATGATCAATCATTATTATTATTTTTTTATTTTTTTATTTTTACAGTTTATCGTATATTTGTTTCTGCTTTTCAATTATTGCTCTGGGTTTTGTCGTTTTTGGTTTTGGTTTTGTTTTTGTTTGTGTTCCGTTCTGTTCCGTTTTTCTTTTCTCATTTATAACCTTTTTTTGTAAATCATTTCTCTATAAATTTAAATTTCATAAATTATTTATTCTATAAAGTAACAAATGTAATTTTAGGAAGAAAGATCTGTGGAAGAAAGATCTGTAAAAGAAAATCCGTTGGAAAAAATCCGTGGGAAAAAGAAAAAGAAAATATGAAAATGAGAAAATTCAAATTTCCATCGCCTAAATCTGAAATATTCAATGGCTGTGCTATTTTTAGGGTTTTAGGGGTTTAACCGTATTAAAATCAACAACCGTTGAATCGACTAACATCCCATAGTTATCTAACTGCTAAAATACACACTTCTCACAAACTATATCAATATTATTATATGATAACATGAAAATACAAAACAAGCATATTTAATCCAAAATAACCTCTCATACATTCTTTGCAAACCAACACTTTCGTAAAGTGTTTTCTTTTTTCTTTTTTGAATTGCATAAATGATTCAATATATTGTCAAATTGTGAGTATAACTGACATTTATCCATTGGAATCACTATAAAAAACCATTGATACTATCCAACCTTTGAATATCGTATATCCTTATATCCTTAACACATTATTCGGTTTTTAAATTCTTTATTATATCCTATGTCCGGTTATCGCCTGTTTCGGTATTTAGCTTCCATTATCGCCGGCTATTTTGTTCATATTATTTTTCAATTATTGTTTAGCTTTATGACCGATCATTGAATAACTCCAACATTATGATGATGTTAAATATTGGTCTTTAAAAAAAAGTTATAAAAGAAACTGTATTCCAAACTTCCGTACCTAAAGTGAAATGATAAAGTAAACTTTTTGATTTTTTTTTTTTTTCATTTGCTATATTTTTACAAGTAGATTCAGATGGAGAAAGATTTAGAAACACAGAATAGTGATGATCTGAAATATCAGAAAAGATTGTTTTCTTTCTTATTCCCTAAGAAGGTACAACCTATTCCAGCACCAAATGAAAGAAAGAAATATCCTGAAAGAAAATCAAATTTTATTTCACATATTATGTTTTATTGGTTAAATCCTGTTATCAAAGCAGGTTTCAACAGAACTGCTCAACATGAAGATTGTTTTACACTTAAGAATACTCATGAATCAATTGACTATTACTTCGAATATTTTAGAACTCAATTAGACATACTTAAGATGAAGGAAAAATCAAATAATGACTCAACATTGGTCACAAGTTGGATGATCTTTTTAGCTCTGTATTATACTTTCAAATTCGATATCAATGCAAATTTAATTTTCAAACTTATCGCAGATGTTGCATCTGGTGTATCTCCATTGTTATTGAAAAAATTAACTAACTTTGTTGGTAAATCTGATATTGTCAAACAAAATGTAGGTAAAGGTGTTGGTTATGCATTAGGTTGTACAATTTTAGTCTTCATTAACGGAATCGCAACAAATTATTTCTTTTATAGAGCTGAAGTTTGTGGTGCAAAAGTCAGAAGTGTTTTGATCAGATTAGTTTTGGAAAAATCATTTACTATTGATGCAGAAGGTAAACATAAGTTCCCTAATGGTAAAATCAACTCAATTATGACTACCGATTTAAATAGAATTGATAGATTATTTATGTTGGGATGTTTTACAATTCTATTCCCAGTTCCATTGATTATCTCAGTTGCCTTATTGATTGTTAATCTCGGTGTTTCCGCATTAGCAGGTTTATGTTGCTTCGTTCTCATGTTTATTTTAATAGGATTCTCATTCAAAAAATTAGAAAATCTAAGAATTATTGCTTCAAAATTTACTGATATTCGTGTTAAACTGACAACTGAATTCTTAAGTAATTTTAAAATGGTTAAACTTTATAATTGGGAAAGTTATTATGGTAAATCAATTGTTGATGCAAGAAATAAAGAAATGAAATATACTTTGAAAATGCAAACAATTAAAAACATATTAATGTCATTCTCAATGACTTTACCAAATTTAGCTGCCATGGTAGCATTCTTAACAGTTTCAAGAGTTTCTCCACATAAATCTTCAGGTGACATATTCGCCTCTTTATCCTTATTTCAATCGGTATCTATGGCCTTCTTTATGTTGCCTCAATCAATTGCTGCTATTGCAAGTGGTAAAGTTGGTATTCAAAGAGTAGCAGAATTAATGTCTTGTAATGATGAAAACGAAAAAGACTTTGAAATTTTACAATTGGAAGATCCAGAAATAGCCGTCAAAGTTGAAAACTGTGAATTTAAATGGGAAGAATTTGATGATAATAATGATAATAATGGAAATGACTCAAAGGTGAACAATTTAGAAGATGGTGATTCTTCTGAAACTACTAATAGTGAAATAGAAACCAAACAAAGTAGATATTCAGCTAATCTTAATGGCAATGTTAATTCCTTGAAAAATATTAATTTCCAAATCAAAAAGGGAGACTTTATCATTATTGCAGGTCCTGTTGGCTCTGGTAAAAGTTCATTATTGTTAGCTCTTTCTGGTTTTATGAAAAAGGTAAGTGGTGAAGTCTCAATTAATGGTTCTAGTTTGCTTTGTGGTGCACCTTGGATTAAAAATGATTCAATTAGAAACAACATTTTATTTGGTAGAGAATATGTAAAGGAAAAATATGATAAAGTCATTAAAGCATGTAGTTTAAATAATGATTTCAAACAATTTGAAGGTGGTGACAATACAGAAGTTGGTGAACGTGGTGTTACATTAAGTGGTGGTCAAAAGGCAAGAATTAATTTGGCAAGAGCTGTTTATGCTGATACTGATATTATATTATTGGATGATGTTTTAAGTGCTGTGGATTCTAAAGTTGGTAAACATATAGTTAATGAGTGTATTTGTGGATTGCTAAAATCTAAAACTGTTATCTTGGCAACACATCAGATTGGATTAACTGAAAAGGCTGATGGCTTAATATTTATGAATGGTGATGGTACAATTGAAGTTGGTAAAATTGATGAGTTGAGAGAGACATCTCCTAATGTAAGAGAATTTTTCAATATGATTGAAGAGACTCCAGATAAACCAGATAAGAATGCAAACAAAGAAACTGAAGAAAAAACTGCCATTCAAGATCTATCTAACAATATTGAAATCAAAAATGATAATATTGTTAGAATAATTGGGGATGAAGATAGAGCAGTCAATGGCTTGGGTTTCAAAGTTTATAAAACATATTATAAATATGGTGCCGGAGTTTTAAAATTGGTATTTATTCCTTTATTTCTATCATTAGTGATTGTTAGTACATTTTCAAATATTTTCACAAATACATGGTTATCATTTTGGTTAACAAGTAAATTTGGAGGAAGACAGTATGGTTTCTATGCTGGTCTTTATATTTTATTCAACTTTTTGTATGTTCTTTTTACAAGTATTGAATTTGCCCTAATTGGTTATTTCACAACTGCAGCATCAAAGAATCTAAATATTGAGGCAATGAAAAGATTATTAACTGCCCCTGTTGTTTTCATGGATATTTCACCACTTGGAAGAGTTTTGAATAGATTTACCAAAGATACAGATGTATTAGATAATGAAATATCAGATCAATTTTTGTTATCAATTTATCCAATTGGAATGGTTGTGGGTACATTGATATTGTGTGTGATTTATCTTCCATGGTTTGCAATTGCTATTCCAGGATTGATATTTTTATATGTATTTTTAACTTCATATTATCAAGCAACAAATAGAGAACTTAAAAGAATTGATGCAGTTAGTAGATCGTTAGTCTATACACATTTCAATGAAACTATGGAAGGTATGTTAACAATCAAAGCTTTCGATAGGGAAGAATATTTTTTCAAAGTTTTAAATGATTTGATTGATAATAATAATGATGTTTATTATCTTACTTGGGCAATTCAAAGATGGTTAGGACAACAATTCAGTATTATTACATTTGGATATTTGATTATAATCACATTTCTATGTTGCTTTAGAGTTTTCAACATTAGTGCAGCATCAACTGGTTTATTATTAACTTATAGTATGAATATCCCATCAATGTTATCACTTTCTGTTAGATGTTTGGCTCAAATTGAAACTGAATTTAATGCAGTTGAAAGGTTAGGGTTTTATTCATCAGAATTGATTCAAGAAGCACCATTTGATATCCCAGAAACAGAACCTAATGAAATTTGGCCTTCAAAAGGAGAAATTGAATTCAAAAATGTTAGTCTTAAGTATAGACCCGAACTTCCATATTCATTAATTGATCTAAATATGAAAATCAAACCATTTGAGAAAATAGGATTTTGTGGTAGAACTGGTGCTGGTAAATCAACATTTATGACTTGTTTATATAGGCTAACAGAATATGAAGGTATTATTGAAATTGATGGTGTTGATATTAGTAAACTAGGATTAAACAGATTAAGGAGATCATTAAGTATTATACCACAAGATCCAATTTTATTCAATGGTACTATCAGAACAAATATTGATCCAATTGGTGAATACAGTGATGACAAACTTTGGGAAGCACTTGAAATTTCAGGATTAATCAAAAATGAACCAACAGATACTATTGATAAGAGTCAAGGTAAAAATTATAAATTTCATTTAGATAGTAAAGTTGAAGATAATGGATCCAATTTTTCGTTGGGTGAAAAGCAATTGATTGCATTATGTCGTGCATTAGTGAAGAACACCAAGATTTTAATATTGGATGAAGCAACTTCAAGTGTTGATTATTCTACTGATGAAAGAATTCAGAATACTATCAAAAAATATTTCAAAAATTGTACAGTTTTATCAATTGCACATAGGTTGAACACTATTATTGAATTTGATAGAATCGCTGTTATGGATGCCGGTAGAGTTGTTCAGTTTGACAATCCAAAGAAGTTGTATGATGATGAAAATGGTATTTTCAGAGAGTTATGCAATCAAGCTAATATTGATGAAAAATCATTTAAATAGAGTGTTTATATTTTTATAGTTGATTAGATTTTTAGTCCTTTTATAAGTATAATTATAGTTTAAAGTGAAATAAATTGATATAATCAAACTATTTGAAAGAGAGTTCACATAATCCAGAATTCGTCCATCGTTTATTGTAGTATGTAAATTTGTCTAATAGATAGATCAAATGACAGTCTGGAACTTGTTAAATAAGCCCATCACAATGGTGTATCAAATGATACAAAGAGTCCAATGAATAATGTAGTCACTTGAATATCTTCAAACCTCATGTATTATCGTAACTACAACAGTTGAGAAAACTTTTCCTCGTTCGGTATCTACACTCTTTATCGATTTCTTGTATTGAACAATGAGTCATCAAACAATTGCAGAGTATAATTTCTTCAGTGGTCATCCTTCAGTGGACCTACTACCTAATAAAGAGATTCTTGAAGCATCACGCAAGATTTTAACAAAGTTCACTGATACATTGGCCCATTATGATGGACTCAACAATACACATCCATTAAATTATGGTCCTGATTTAGGTAACCTAGAAGTTAGGAAACTAATATCTGAATGGAATGATAAGAACTTCAAATTGAAGCAACCTACAAAACCAGATTGCATTAATCTAACCAACGGAGCATCATTTGGTTTAATGAATGCATTACTACAATGTACAGCACCTTTTAATAATATCACTAAACAAATCTTCATGATATCTCCTACATATTTCCTAATCAACTCGGTTTTCATTGATAGTGGATATGGTGGTAAACTAAAGGCAATCACAGAATTTGATAATGGTGAAATTGACTTTGATTTATTGGAAAAGACGTTAAACGAAATTGAGTCTAAAACTCCATCAAGTGTTATAACGAAAGAAGATATACGTGAAATCCATGATCCTAATAAACCTATGAAGAAAATATTCAATTACGTTTTTTATATTGTTCCAACATTCTCTAACCCGAAAGGTGGTTCATTAACTGATAAATCCAAGCTAAGATTGATAAATATTGCAAGGAAATTCAATATGTTGATTATTTGTGACGATGTTTATGATTTGTTAGATTTTAGAGCAGATAAAGAAAAGGATTATCAATATCATAAGAGGATGGTTTATCTAGATAGAGAAACTTTACCAGAGAATGAAGAATATGGTAATGTTATTTCAAACTGTACATTTTCTAAGTTGTTAGGACCAGGTCTAAGAACTGGTTGGCAAGAGACTGCAACACCAAAACTAGCAAGTTTATTGGCTTCAGGTGGTGCTAATATGTCAGGAGGAACTCCAGGTCATTTGAACACAGTAATCATTGGGGAGTTATTAAAATCTGGTGATGTAGATAAAATCATTGCTAATCTTAACAAGGTGTACAGTAAACGTGCAAAAACATTGAAGGAAGCCGTTGCATTGTATTTACCGAAGGATACTACAATTTCACCAGTTGATGGTGGATACTTTTCATGGATAACACTTCCGAATGGATATGATAATTATGCAATTTCAAAAGAATGTAGAAATCGTGGTGTTGTTTTAGCCACCGGTGACAATTTTGAAGTTACAGGTGATACTCTTGGTTGGGGCGAACATGGCGTCAGGATTTCTATCAGTCATTTGGACTGTGAAGAAATAAACAAAGGTATCCAGATATGGGGTGAAGTATGTAAAAGTTTCAAACGTTACTAAAACGATATCCTATGAATGAAGAAGTTCACTCTCTTTCTTTCTTTTCTCTCAATCATGAAAAGACTGAGATTCATTATGTTGATAATGTGAGAAACCATGTCAGTTGTTTTCTTTTTCTATAACATTGTCTAATCGTTTGTCCTTCTGTATTGTTTACTATTTATATTACGATCTATTCTCCTTGAGTGCCAAAGAATGACCACACAACTAGCACCGCTGTTGTTGGTATTACCTACACTTTTCGTTTCTTTAAATCTCACAATACTCCCTGAAAATGCATCATTGCCGATTCATATTTTTCAGTCGTCATTATTTGCATCTTTGGTGGTGGTTTTCATACTTTTATTTTACAAGTTTATAAAGTTCAATGGCTCAGAATATGTACATGAAGAAAACGACTTTCTTACAGATTATAAAGATCATGATATATATAAAAACTTCATTTTCTTATGGATACCAACTGTATCAATATTTATCTCAAACTCTTACCTTGGACCTTTAAGGGTTATCTCCTTAATTTTCATCTCTCAATTGATAACTAGATTAACTGATGTCTACTCACGTAAAATTAACAAATCCAATTATGACGAAGTCAGTTCAATAGCACAAATATACAAAAAGTATCAAATTTATCTATTATTCTCTGTTTCTTTTATACTGGACCTTACCAATGACATTTACCATTCAAATGATACATCCAACGAAAACGTGAAGGATCATTTACTTGGTTATTTCTTTATCTCAATTCCATTTTTTATCAATACAATGAATAAATATGGAAATGGAATTTATTTAGTCAATGAGTATATTAACTATAATATAATTTTGAATATTCTAATTATAATATTTTCATTGTTGAATATAGTTTATTTTTATTTTGATATTTACAATTTCAAAATGCTACTTATATCAATTGGTTCAATTATTATACTAATTTGTACACAGTTTGAAATCAAAAGACCAAATAAGTTGAGAATCGATACAATTTTCAGTGATATTATAAATAACGAAATTATTCTAAAATTTTATAGAAGAAATTTTATTATCTTGAATCTTATTATTTTATTGATATTACTGTTCAATGATAATATTGGTACTACATTTCCTTTAACAGAATCAATCAAAGATTCCATTTCAAAATATGGTATGTCAATTTTCATCAATATTATTCTAATATCGATGCTATATATCAGCAATGATGATGCGTATATTGATAATGAATTAAATTTTTTAAATGATGATAATCTTACTGAAAATTTAAAGGAAAATCCTGGACTCCCACTCTTAGATTTATTTATTCAATTGATCAACTCAAAGGAATCGAAATCGATTTTGAATTTCCTTTTGTTGAACCTAGCATTTATGTTTATTCAATTATTGTATTCACTTAGATCCAAATCATTAAGTTTACTCAGTGATTCATTACATATGTTATTGGATTGTGTATCTTTATTTTTGGGATTAATGGCATCTGTTATTAGTAAATATAATAACCAACACCCAAGTGAGAGTTATCCTTTTGGACTAAGTAGAATTGGTGCACTTTCCGGATTTACAAATGGAATTTTACTTGTGGTTATTGTTATTGGAATATATAATGAGTCAGTTCATAGATTTTTAAATCCAATTGAATTGGAAAATACGACAGAATTATTAGTTGTTAGTACGTTAGGGTTTTTAGTTAATTTGGTTGGGATATTTGCATTCAATCATGGTCATGATCATTCACATGGTCATTCACATGGACATTCACATAGTCACTCATTTTGCTCACATGATGATACCAACAAATGGGCTAATGGGCATGATGAAAAGAAGTTAGAAACCACAAATAAACATAATCATGAACATAATCATGAACATAATCATGAACATAATCATGAACATAATCATGAACACAATCATGAACACAGGCATGAGCATAATGAAGAAAATAAAGAAAATCCATGTTTGTTTACAGAAGAACGACAATCTGATAAAGAATATGAAGATGATAATATGCATGGAATTTTTCTACATATAATGGCGGATACATTAGGATCTGTAGGTGTCATTATTTCTACTATAATTGTCAAATTCACTGGTTGGGAGCTAGTTGATCCTATTACATCTGTTTTGATTGCTACATTGATACTAATTTCATCTATACCATTACTTAAATCATCAGCCTCGAATCTACTGCTCAATATAGATGATAAAAAACAACAACAATTAGACCAATTACTTGTAGAAGTTACAAGAATTCCAGGTGTTAAATCGTATAAAGCGCAACAGTTCTGGCCTAAGGATGGGAAAGATTCTAAATTGATTGGATTCATCCATGTTCAATACTCCAGAACTGAAAACTCATTAACAATACGCAAAAAAATCGATACATTATTTGAACAAAGCAATATAATAGAAGAATGCTACGTTCAAATGGAGAATGAGGTAGATGAATGCTGGTGTCGTTCAGTAGATGATTCATACACTATCTTCCAGTCCTAGTTAACCTATATATAGACAGAAACACTCTATGATATCTCTATAAACCCTCTGTTAGTATAATAATTACTCCAAGATTTTCCGGATTTTACGGATTTCCGAGGAAAAAAAACTAAAAAAAAACAAAAAAAATTCCAATTTTTTCCATTGAAAGAATTCTTCAAATAAACAATCAACAATCAAACAATTGAACAATCAAACAATCAAACAATCAACATATTGTATGTAATGATGTTTAACTTTACCTCAGTCGATATGCTGAGTTCCTGTTTTATTATAACATTCCCAGTATTTAAAGTTTACTTATCCTCTTTTCTTTTTCTTCTGCTTCTTCTTCTTCTCTACATTATAGTTATTGTAACCTTTTCTTTTCGTTTTTTTCTTTCTCAACCCCCCACCTTGATTGATAAGTTTCATTAGTTATAAAGCAAATAATGTATACTAAGAACTTTATACTCCTCCATTTGGTGGGATTGATTTTAGCTGTTTTAATTGCAATTTTCTATCCAACATCAGTCAATATTGCACCTTTATTCAAAAATGATACTGTATGCCCGGTTTCCGACTATAAAGGTTCAATTGATCATGATACTACTCAATATATACTCAATAACAAAGATTTCAGAAAATTTGCTGTTGAAAGATTATCACGTGCAATTCAAATCGACACAACAATTGATGAACAAATGACTGATTTTTCTAAATTTAATGTATTCCATGAATATCTTAGTAATGAATTCCCTCTTATTTATGAAAATGCTTTAGTAACTAAAATCAATAATTATGGTTTAGTTTATGAATTCATTGGTAGTGATCCAACTTTAAAACCAATCCTATTAATGGCTCATCAAGATACTGTTCCATTTGGTGATTTAAATGAATGGAATCATCATCCATTAAGTGGATATTTTGATGATGAAATCATTTATGGAAGAGGTACAAATGATATTAAAGGTTTATTAGTTGGTTTAATGGGTGCAATGACTGAAATTTTTAAGAAAAATCCAAATCATCAATTCCAAAGAACAGTAATTTTTTCCTTTGGTTATGATGAAGAAATTTCAGGTCATTTAGGTGCTAAACATATTGCTAAATACTTATTTGATAAATATGGTCCTGATTCAATTGATCATATATTGGATGAAGGTGCACCAATGTGTGTTAATCTTAAAAATAATTATTTTGGTTTCGTTGTTAGTGCTGAAAAGGGATATCTGGATCTAGCAATTGAAGTTAATGCACCTGGTGGACATTCATCAAATCCAAAGGATAAAACTTCAATTGGTTTATTGTCTGAAATTTTAAGTTCTTATGAAAAGGATAAATTCCAACCAATAATTCCTGATGAAAATCCAATGTTAAATCTTTTCGAATGTATCTCAGAACATGCTAAAATTCCACTTTTGACAAGATTAATTGCTAAACTTGCTAGAAATAATTATTTAGCTAAATCGTTATTAATTAATAAATTGATCAAACTCCCATTATTCGAATATACAATTAGAACAAGTCAAGCAATTGATGTGATTGCAGGTGGTACCAAATACAATTCATTACCTCATAATGCAACTGCTGTGATCAATCATAGAATTGCAATTGGTGATAATATTGATACTATCTTAAATAAGGCAATAAAGCATTCAAAACCAATTGCTCAAGAATCAAATTTAGGATTGATAGTTGATGATAAAGTATTAATTGAACCAACTGTTGATGGTGTTATCAAAATTAGAACATTATATTATCTTCCTGTTGCACCAATTACTCCAATCTATGATAATATTTGGAACAGATTAACTGGTTATATGAAAACTTTCTATGAAGATGAAGTTTTTCCTGGTAAATTTATTGATGTACCTTATATTATAACTCCAACTACTATGCAAGGTAATACTGATACTAGATATTTTTGGAAATTGACTAATCATATTTTCAGAACTCAACCAGGTATAACAAATTTATTCGATGCTCATATGCATGGTATTAACGAGTATCTTCATATAGATTCTCATCTTCAAGCTATTGCTTTTTACTACAATTATATTTTGGGAATTTGCTAGAATAGATCAAAAAAACAATAATAATTGTAAATTATCTTATGTATCATTAATAAATTGTTTAATTCCAAAAAAATTTATGAACTTGGTGTACTAAGAAATTAATGTAATAAAATGGTCTGATTTGATGAGAATTTGTATGAATCACATTACCTATCATTTCAAAACTTACATAGTAATTAACTATCAGATAAAATTATAGAAATATTGAACCCAAGAAATTTGAAGATCTGATAGTCGCTAATAATCATTGTTTCAATTTAACAATTATTCAACATTATCACAAACGGTGACTAAATGTTATCGTGAAAAACTTCCCAACTTGAAACTAAACATATACATATGATGGTATAATATTCAATATAAAAATTTTCATACGCATACATATATTTATATATAGATTGATACATATGACCAAATTCTACGAAATTGAGAATTTGCAAGTTATCTATTAAACGAAAGGATAGAGAAATATTGGAAATAATGGAAGAAATAAGGATATCACAACATGAAGTCATGCTACTAAGTTGCAAAGCAAAGGAAAGGAAAGGAAAGGAAAGGAAAGGAAAGAGAATATTTGTGTTATTCAAATCAAGAATAATATAACACAAAACATATTGATCAGAAATGAATTAAGTCTCATTTTATCAACACCTGCGGTATAAATTTGAATACTGATTTCGGCACTATTTGAAAGAGATTGTGAAGATGAGGATACTGATTCATATCCTATCGCTTCATTTGCTTCTGCTGATGTGGCTTCTGCTGGTGTGGCTTCTGCTGATGCTGTTACTAATGTTCCTTGATCGAATGCAGTTGTAACTGTAGTCAAAGAAGCTAATGATTCAAACTCGATTGATGTAGGCTTTTCTAAGTATATATCCTCTTGTGTGAATGGAGTCACTGTAGTTGATATTGTTGCTCGGATATTTTCAGCAGCATCATTATTGTTATCATTATCTGATGTTGATGACAAAAAATCATTTTGAGTAGAATCTACTGGACTGGATTCTGGTATGGATACGTTTTCATTAGATGATGGACTTGTTGTTGAATCAATTATATTGTTACTTCCATAAGTTGCAGTTGTTGCAGTTGTGCCAGTTGTTGCAGTTGTTGGTGTTGACGTTGATGCAATTGTTGCAGTTGTGCCAGTTGTTGCAGTTGTTGATGTTGTACTAGTTGTTGATGTTGTACTAGTTGTTGATGTTGTACCAGTTGTGCCAGTTATGGATATAGTGCCTGTTGTGTCAGCTGATGATGTTGATGTTGATGATATTGATTTTGTTGACGTTTTTGCAGTTGTTGCAGTTGTGCCAGTTGTTGCAGTTGTTGATGTTGTTGCAGTTGTTGATGTTGTACTAGTTGTTGATGTTGTACTAGTTGTTGGTGTTGTGCCAATTGTGCCAGTTATGGATATAGTGCCTGTCGTGTCAGCTGATGATGTTGATGTTGATGTTGATGTTGATATAATGCCAGTTGTTGATGTTGATATAATGCCAGTTGTTGATGTTGATTTATGTGGTCCAATTGATGATGAACGCAAGAGGGAGCTTCTTATTGATACTCGTGGTGGTTCTTGCTCGCCAGGATTTGATGGTGGAGTTGGTTCCTCAGTTGGTGGTTCTTGTTCGCCAGGATTTGAAGGTGGAGTTGGTTCCGCAGTTGGTGGTTCTTGTTCACCAGGATTTGATGGTGAAGTTGGTTCCGCAGTTGGTGGTTCTTGTTCGCCAGGGTTTGAAGGTGGTTCTTGTTCACCAGGATTTGATGGTGGAGTTGGTTCCGCAGTTGGTGGTTCTTGTTCTCCAGGATTTGATGGTGGAGTTGGTTCCGCAGTTGGTGGTTCTTGTTCGCCAGGGTTTGAAGGTGGAGTTGGTTCCGCAGTTGGTGGTTCTTGTTCTCCAGGATTTGATGGTGGAGTTGGTTCCGCAGTTGGTGGTTCTTGTTCACCAGGATTTGATGGTGAAGTTGGTTCCTCAGTTGGTGGTTCTTGTTCACCAGGATTTGATGGTGGAGTTGGTTCCTCAGTTGGTGGTTCTTGTTCACCAGGATTTGAAGGTGGTTCTTGCTCGCCAGGATTTGATGGTGGAGTTGGTTCCTCAGTTGGTGGTTCTTGATCACCAGGGTTTGATGGTGGAGTTGGTTCCTCAGTTGGAGAACATTTGAATACAGGAACATTTGTATTTGTAACTGTGAAGGATGTACCCCAGATATTTGCAATTGAAGTTGATGTTTCAAATGAACCTTCTATATCTTCTGTATGAGTACAAGAGTAAGTATAAGCAGTACGGTGAATGTCAACCTTAGTTGGAGATGGTAAACATGTTGCTGTTATAGTTTTATCACATGAAGTAATTGTACCTTTTGAAACAGTTGGTGTCTTAATTTTCGGGAAACATGCTTTTGGAAGTACATGTTGATCACGAGTTTTACCGCATTTAAATGAGTATTCGACGTTTTCAAAATGATAAAAATCAATATTTATGTTGGATTCAATCATACAACCATCTTCTCCTAGTTTAAAATAAAATTCTGTACTCCACTCACAACCGTTTGTTGGATATCCTTCATAAATTATAGTGTTTATTCCAGCTGAAATGTAAATTCTAGTGACCCCATAAAAACTATATTCCTTCTTACATTTGAAAAAAATGGTACCTTTGTACAAACCATTACCCATTGAAACAACATCTTTACCATACTCAACTGAAGCATCGTATCTTCTATCTCTTCCTTTACTTGGGTTGATAGAACAAGCGGTCAATATTAAATCATCACCATTTGCTATTGCAGGTGAAAATTCATCTGTTGCGAATGTAATATCTGCAAAAAAATAAATCAAGTAAAACCAAATCAAAATTAAGTTCATTATGTAGTAATAATATGATGTAACTTGATAATGTTTTTGTTGTCTAAATACAGTAGATTTATTTGAGATATCAGAAGTGAAAAGTTGGGAGAATATACCATTTTTTAAAGCAGTTGCTATTTAAATAAAATGAGCCATCTATTCTTCTATTTAAAATGATAGCTTGATTGGCTCATTTTTTTTTTTCTTTTTTTTTTCTATCTTTTTTTTGAATTTACCATAATGACAAGTTTGGCAAAGTTTAGAAGAAAACACACAGGAGGGGAAGGGGAACGTGTGTAATTGATTAATATAAATCGTCAATTTAATTCAAATACCAATGAATTTTATTATTAGTTTAATAAATGAAAATTGATAAAACTTATGAAATTCAGAGAAATAACACAGTTATCCACTATAAATAGATATAGAAATTCTCGTTTAAAGATATCGATTAACAATGTATATATGTATGTAAATAATGATACATGTCCATAAATACTGCCGTAATATCTCGTGAATGTCTCCTTACGAAGAGACAATTTATTCACCAGTTACTATTGTCTGTCATGGAATCTGATTTGTAATAACCAATAATAACCAATAAGCTCTTTTAAGATCTGATAGGATCCTATAATATTTGTTGAATGCCAAGAAAATTGAACTCTTATCAATTGTGGCTCATCGGAAATGTAATTTTGTTTCTATTATGTATTTCGGCAATTCAATTATTTAATTTAATTTCTCAATGCAACATTCCCTTAGCCCTTCACTCTGCGCTGCCCGTTTTCTGCTTTCCCATTTTCTTTTTCTCTTTTTCTATTTTTCCATTTTTTTTTTTTGCAACTTCTCAGTTTTCAATTTGGAAAAAAAGGAGCACTAACATAAATACGTAAATGTTCCATTAATTATACAATTATATTCTTTTATGGTACCCCTCTCTCGTTTCGATTATAGTTATATTGATTACTATTGACCAATCATAATCAATTATCCACTTAAATGATTCTTCCATAAAGAAAAAGTTGCGACAAGATAATTGTTGTGATTACGTAACCTTTCAAAAAAAAAAATGTTTTTGATTTTTCGTTTTTTTTTAAGGTATTCCGCACCAGAAAGAGAGTAAATTCAAATAGGTCAAAAAAAACTATGAGGGCAAAGTAAGAGAAGTTAAATACTTATAAGAAAACACATTTTATTAAATCAATAAATAAATTGTTTAATTTGGATATATATATATATATATATATATAGATTATAGATTATAGAATAATGCAAAAGACTATACCAACTACTGAATATGCCAATGAGCTACGTAATGTACCGATTGAACATCAATTCAATCCATATTCAGATAATGGAGGTACGATATTAGGTATTGCTGGTGAAGATTTTGCAGTTTTAGCAGGTGATACAAGACAAACCAATGGATATAGTATTAATTCAAGATATGAACCAAAAGTTTTCAATGTTGGAGATAATTTATTACTATCAGCAAATGGATTTGCAGGAGATTCTAGTCAATTAATTAAAGTTTTCGAAAATAAATTAAAATGGTATCATTTTAATCATAATAAAGAATTGAAAATACAAAGTGCAGCTAGATTAATACAGCATTTATTATATGGTAAAAGATTTTTCCCATATTATGTTCATACAATTTTAGCAGGATTAGATGAGGAAGGTAAAGGTAGTATTTATTCATTTGATCCTGTTGGATCATATGAGAGAGAACAATGTAGAGCAGGTGGAGCAGCTGCATCATTAATTATGCCA
Organism: Pichia heedii; assembly: GCA_030579495.1. Classification (NCBI taxonomy): domain Eukaryota; kingdom Fungi; phylum Ascomycota; class Pichiomycetes; order Pichiales; family Pichiaceae; genus Pichia; species Pichia heedii. The sequence continues at coordinate 158,956 of JAKTRA010000018.1, read as the reverse complement.
TTTTTAGATAATCAAGTTAATTTTAAAAATCAAATGGATCCAAATAGTAATGGAACAAAACCAAAAGAATTAAGATATTTAAAATTAGATGAAGTTATTCAATTAGTTAGAGATGCATTTTCTTCAGCTACTGAAAGACATATAGAAGTTGGTGATGGATTGGAAATTTTAATTGTAACTAAGGATGGTGTACGTACTGAATATTATCCACTAAAGAAGGATTGAATGTTTTGTTATATAAACTCTAAATAAGTAATTTATAAACAAACTATAAATAAATCATATCATATCATATTATATTATATCAATATTATCAACTGATGATATGGATAGATAGATAGATAGATAGATAGATAGATAAATATATAAATATATAGATCTATATTTATTGAGGTAATTTCAAACTATTTTTTATAACTTTATTATAATAAATGTAGAAGAAATCTGAATAAACTAATGTTTGAATAATACCAGCCAAAACACTTATATAATCAAATCTTTCTTCAAACAAATATCTATAAACCCAATTAGGTATATATAAGGCTCTGTATAAACCTAATGCGAAAATATAATGAATTGTAAGTAAATCTCCTTCACCTTGATTTTGTAACATAAATAATTGAGGTAAAATACATAATGATTCTAACCATAATGAAAATGACCAAAAGATTTCTAAAACTGTGAATTTATAATTGAAAATTAATGATAATATAACACATGGTAACAATATATAACTAATTGGGAAATTATCAACATATTGAGAAATTTCCTTTGTATATTTTTTGATAATGTAAATTGAATAAAAAGTTGAAGAAATGAAGAAAATTTTCATTAAAGTATTATATAATGAACCAAAATCTAATAAAAATAGATTTAAATATCTTGTAATAAATACTAATGCATAAAGAATTTGTGTTTTCAAAGATATACTCTTTGCTGATTGTTTTGTTTCAACTGAATGAATGAGAATCAATATAGAGACTAGATGAGAGATATCACCTGCAATTCTAAATATGTTGGCCATATCTGTTTATAATCTATATTCAAATTTTCAAGGGACAGAAAGAAAAAAAGAAGAAGAATAAACTATATCTTTCCTTTTCTTTTCAACAATTGAATTATAGAATAATAGCAATATTGGTTTAGGTGTCAAGTATTATTATCTTCAATGGCTGAAAGCAAAAAAAAACACAATACAACGCGATGATGTAAAGCAGACGTATCGACGCATCAACAAATCGACTCATCAATGTATCGACTCATCGACCAATTGACGTATCGACGCAAACAGCAAAAATCTAAAAGAATCAACCTAGCGACGCGCCCATCGACGCGACTACCAAACTCTATAAAGAAGAGCGGAAGAAGAAGAAGAAGAAGAAGAGCGGAAGAAAAAAAGAAAAAAAAAATAACCTTAATGGTGAAAAATGGCCTAAAATGACCAATTTTGATTAGTAAGAATAGTCAATTGGTCCTTCTTGAAGCTTCAGGAAATAATGGAAATAATGGAAAAAATTAATAATAATGATGATTGAATTAAATTATAATTATAATTATAATTATATTTTATTATTACATTCCCTCTCCCTCCTTTCCTCCTGTCTCTCTCTCTCTTCCTCCTCTTCTTCTTCTTCTTCTTCATTTCATTTAATTTCATTTAATTTCATTTATCCTTCCTCTTTTCCTCCCTCAATAAACTAAAAATGGTTAAAGCAGTCGCAGTATTAAGAGGTGATTCAACAGTTAAAGGTGTCGTTTCTTTCGAACAAGCATCTCCTTCAGATGAAATTTCAATTACTTGGGATATTGAAGGTAATGATGCAAATGCTTTAAGAGGATTCCATATTCATCAATTTGGTGATAATACTAATGGTTGTACTTCTGCTGGTCCTCATTTCAATCCTTTCGGTTTAACCCATGGTGCACCAGAAGATGAAGTTAGACATGTTGGTGATTTAGGTAATATTCAAACTGATTCAAATGGTGTTGCTAAAGGTAGTAAAACTGATAAATTAGTAACTTTATTTGGTGAAAATTCAATTCTTGGTAGAACTGTTGTTGTTCATGCTGGTCAAGATGATTTAGGTAAAGGTGGTCATCCAGATTCTCTCAAAACTGGTAATGCTGGTGGTAGACCTGCTTGTGGTGTTATTGGTTTTGCTGCTTAATTAAATAAAATCAACAATTATCAACAGATAACATTCTTATTTTTTTTCCTTTTCCACCTCCTCCTTTGTTTATTTACTAATCTATATAACTATATAACTATATAATATGATCTATCTATTTAATGACTTCTATTTTATATACTATCTCCTCCTCCTCCACTTCCAAATATGAAAAATCCAGGTCCTCCACTATGTCTACTAAAATAATCAAAATCAATTGATACTGCATTAGACAATAAAACTGCTCTTTCATCAAATGATAATGGTGTAGTATTCAAATCAATTCCTCTATTTGCAATTTCTTCATTAGTAAAACTATTGGGATCCATTTTAAGTACATATACACTCGTATCTGTTAGAACTTCTCTAAATAAACCTCCAAAATTTCTTGTGATTTCTCCATGAGTTTTACCAAATTTATCATATAATTGAAATTCCCAACTCAAAAAACCAGAATCAATCTTAGCAAATTGCATTAATTCATCATTATTAGTACTTTTGAATAAATTATACCTTCTACGCCAAAGATGCCAGCTTTGAATACTTTCACCAATCATTGAATCTACATTAGGTAGATAGCTTTTGATATGTGAATTTATAAAACTAAATGGTCTTTCAATAGTCATTAATAAATTACCATTTAAATCAATTAAATCAACAGTAAATGGTCTATGTAATTTATAAATTTGTCTTAAAACTAATTTCCAAAATCCAAAATCTCTCTCAATTAACCATGCAATATGTTCACCTGTTTCATTATATACTGCATATTTATTGGCTTGTTCAATACCCAGAAATAAATTCATATATTCAATCTTTCTCTCAATTACAAGTGTTGGGTATCTTAATATATTCGTTATTGGATTATTTGGTTGAATTATACTAGATGGAGGAATTGATGTATTATTATCCATAAATGGATTGATTTCTCTCCTTATTTCATTCCTAACTAAAGGTCTATAAACAGAACGACGGACATTGTTGGTTGCTGTGGTTGTAAATCGGCGCATTGTATTTAATTGTATATTGTATAAAGTATAATTAATACTACCATCATCACAAAATGGTCTAAGATTCAAAATTTCTCATCTTTTTCCGTTTCTTTTTGCGTTTCCATTTTTTTTTTTTTGCTTTTTCATTTTTCTCCATTTTCTCCATTTTCCTCCAAATTCTCCATTTTTCTTCTTTTGTTTATGAACGACTATAACTTTATATTGAATTTCTGTTCAATAAACATATATAGGATAGACGATGAGTCGTATATTTAGAAGGGGTATACATCTAGCACCAAAACTAGCACTTGAAAAGACTTTCGTTAAAGATGGTATTAATGGATTAATGAGTCCACAACAGTTTCAAATGGCATGGGTTGAATATCAAGATTATTTAACTAAACAACTCAGTTTGAAAACTTCTGATACACCATATGAAAGTAGAACTCCAATGGCTATTGCAATGAGTTGTTCTAAGAAAAATCAAGAATCTGATATTTTCCATTATGCATCTCAAGCTCATAATAATCATTTATTTTTCCAGCAATTAATAAATAAAGATAATACTTTCATTAAATTAAATGGTAATAAAATTGAAAATATTATTAAACCACAATTATTAAATAATATCAAGAATACTTTTGTTTCATTAGAAAATTTCAAAAATACAATTCTTAGTGAAGCTGATGTTTTAAGTGGTAATGGATGGATCTTTTTAATTGAAAATGCTAATAAAGAATTGAAAATAGTTAAATGTTACAATGATGGTACTCCATATTTTTATGGTAGAAATCAAAGTATTGATCTCAATACAACTTTCGATTACCAAGAATATTCCGAAATTGAAAAATATGCTGACAATATCAAAAATGGTGTTAAAGATTATTCATTACCATTGTTATGTATTAATGTTTGGGAACATGCATATTTATTAGATTATGGTGTTACAGGTAGAGGTGAATATTTAGAAAACTTATGGGATTGTATTGATTGGAGAGTTATCAATTCAAGAGTTTTCTCAAATATAGAAAATTAATTCAAAAATATAAATTGAAAATCAACTAATTTATGTAAATAAGTTTATTTAATTTGGTTGGTTAAATATCCTTGTTATATAGAGTATAATTATTACAATCCATTAATATCGATAAAAGTTCTTCATCCTGAGCAACAGATGTTGAGTTTATTGAATTCACTAGATCTGTAACAAATTGTGAAAGCATTAAATTCTTAGCAACTAACTTATCAGGTAATGAATTGATTTTGAAAGGTTTTGGTTCTGGGATATCTATAGGTATTATTTTAGTTTCATCAAGTTCAATTGACTCTGATGTTTGTAAATTCACACCATTATCTATTATATTTCTTGTATATATCAAATTCTGTAGACATATCTCTAATGATTCCAAATCTGTGAACATTTCAATATTCAAACCTAAACTTTCAAGTCTATTATTGATCTCCGTGTCTAATTCTTCATCTGAAAAATTGGCATATCGATTTTTTGTATCATAGTATAATTTCTTCAGTATTGCAGATTCCATTAGTAATTGAGAGAAAGACTATATAATGGTTGAGTCTATGAGGTAAAGTATAGAAAAGATATAAACAATAAACAATAAAAGAAAATAAAAGAAAAGAAAAGAAAAGAAAAGAAAAGAAAAGAAAAGAATCACAAGAAACGGAGAAAAAATAACGATATTGATTCTATCTATCATCAATATTCATCATTTTTCATTCTACATTGCTTCAAAACTAATGGAATACCAGTTCCCTGCAATACATGACTTCCCACCATTCTATACAAAACAACCACATGAAGGGACACTTATTGCACAACTTGAACAATGGGTTAAAATAGTGGTAGGATATTGCGAATTCAATCGAATTTGGAAACTAGATATTGATACACATAGTAATTCTCCGTTATTTGATAACAAAGCCATTAAACGGAGTGTTAATGAATCATTCCTACAAGATATATTAAATGAAGTCGTTAAAAGAGGGTACGGATTCCATGCATCTGCTAATACCAATCATCGTGCAATTTATATGTTATGGCGAAATATTGAAGAATGGTCGGATACTATTATCGAATGGGTGGAAAGAAGTGGAAATGAAGGTAGTATTTTAACCGTATATGAAATACAAAATGAATGGCCCAATGAGAAATTCAATGGTATGCCTAGTGATATTCTACAGAAAGTATTGGTAAATTTAGAGAAAAAGGGTAAAGTAATTGCAATGAGGGAAGGAGGTGAAATCGTTGGTATCAAAGTATAGTATATTCATTAAAGAGGTGTTATGTTTTATATATATATACATATATCTAAAATGTGTAAATATAGTATTATAATCATGATGATGAGAATCTCTTTCGTAGTAGTTCATTCATCGAATGACCAGGTTCCCTACCTACACGTCTTTCATAGAGATAATATGCAGCAACCCCAGCTGCAACAGCTGCAATAGGATCAATCCAACGTGAAATAAGCGGTGGATACCTTGAATACATTGGTTTGTTAATATCGTATATAATGTTTCTATATTGTAGCAAGATATATTGTAAAGGGTCAATGATTTTTTCTTACGAAATAAACGTCAATTCCATTTTTTTTCTCTTTCTTTCAACTCTTCTTTCTTCTTCATCTTTCTTTCTTTATAACTCCTTTTCTCTTCTTCTTTTCTTCTTTTATCATGACTCTTTCAATTGATCATATCACATCAGGTAAAGTTACAGTTTTACCTGTATCAGTTCAAGAAACTGGAATCATCAAAGGCGGTATCAAGAAACGACCAATAGACACTTTAAGAGGTAGGAGGCTCAGTTTACAAAATCTCGAGAATGTCAATGCAGTTGTATTCACGGATAATAAAATGACTCTCAGTGGTTCTATAACACTAGCAACACATTCTGAAAACATTAATCAAGGTTCTGATGGTGTTATTTCACCAGTTAAACGTTCATTGGAATGGAGAGATGTTTGTAGTGTGTTGAATGATATGTGATAGAGATTGAAAAGAGAATCGAAATAGAAACAGAAATAGAAACAGAAATTGGGACCGTCGACCCGTCGATTGGACGATTGGACGATTGGGCGATCACGTGCCCGTTTTTTTTTAAAAAAATACATAACAACAACCAACATTGCTCTTCAATAAAAAAATTCTTTGACTATTTCACATGCTTTCTTTCTCGAATCAATCAAACTCTATTGAACGTTTTTCACGCTGTTTGAAATACACCACAATAGAAACATTATACTAACTGTTTTCAAATAATTTTTTTTTTCTCCTGTTGATTTGTAATATTTATCAATTAGCTCATAAACAAATGTCTTATGCTCATGAGACCCAACCTGTACGCAGGGTGGCTGATGATTCATATGATGAAGCTATGGATCCCGATTATACTCTCTCTAATTCTACGAGGTTAGATGATGACGAATCAGATGATGATGATTTAGATGATGACTTAGATGATGATTTAGATGACAATTTAGATGGTGATTTAAATGATGCTATAGATGATGTTTTAGATGAACTAGGCCATAAATTAGATGATGATGATCCTATTACTATTAATACAGATAATGACTGTGCTGATTGTATCGATAATGATAAATCAAAGAAAATTCTTCCCTCTCATATTTACTCAATAATTCATAAACATGAATTACCACGTAAATTAGTGCACGTTTCAATAGGTTTCATCACCCTATATTTACATATCAATGGTTATAAAACGAAAGATGTTTGGAGACCTGTTTCAATAGCTGTTACAATCATATTCATCCTTGATATAATAAGATTTAATTGGCCCTACTTTAACCATTTATATTGTTTGACTGTTGGATTTTTAATGCGTGAACGTGAAATCAACACAATCAATGGTGTCATATGGTTTCAAATTGGTTCAGTTTTAACTTTCATGTTTCAAAAGCAAGATGTGTCAGTAATGTCAATGTTACTTTTAAGTTGGTCTGATACAGCAGCTTCAACAATTGGTAGAAATTTTGGTTATTTATCTCCTAAACTTTCCAAATCAAAATCTCTAATTGGTTCATTTGCTGCATTCTTAACAGGTGTATTTTCATGTTATTTATTTTATGGTATTATAACACCAATGTATCCAAATATATCAAAAGATTTTGAATATCAACCTTCATCAAATCATATCAATTTAGTAACTTTATCTCTTTTATCAGGATTCATTGCTTCAGTTAGTGAAGGTATCGATATTGCCGGTATAGATGACAACCTCACAATTCCTTTGTTTTCCAGTATTTTCCTTTCAACTGTTATTAAACTTGGTAAATAGCTTTTTAATTAGATCAAATTATAAAAAAAAAATTAAAAAATTATTATATTAAATTCAATTATATACTATATGTTATATATTGTGTACTGTATATAACCTCTTTTGTTCGTTCGATTGGTGTTGTAGTTGTGTTATTCAAAAATCATTAGAACGTTGCTTCAAATCTAATTTTAGAATATCATCTAATATACCACTTGCAGCTGCAATTAATCCCAAAAATGGTCTTGAAGGATCCAAGACTTTAGAGATATATTCTGGATGATATTGTGTTGCAACAAAGAATGGATGATTTTCTAATTCCAGAATTTCCATTCTTTCACCACTTTCATCTCTACCAACAAATTTAAGTCCTTTTTCTTCAATTCTTTCAGTAAATTTAGGATTAATTTCATATCTATGTCTGTGTCTTTCATAAATTTCAGTTGAATCTCCATATAATTTCCTAATAATTGTATTTTCACTACCTTCTTGGAAAACTGTACCTCTTAAACCTAATCTCATTGTACCACCTAATTTTTCTCGATCAATTTCTGGCATATAAACAACTGCTTGATCTTCTTCATCAAGATTATTATTAAATTCAACAGATGATGCATTTGGATTACCTAAAACATTTCTAACAAAATCAATTACTGCAACTTGTAAACCTAAACAAATACCTAAATATGGTACATTATTTTCTCTTGCCCATTTAGAAGCAGAAATCATACCTTCAATACCTCTTGAACCAAATCCACCTGGAACTAAAATACCATCAGCTTTACAAACTAATTGCCATGCAGAATGGAAATTTGATTTTTTCAAAAGTTCAGTTTCAGGTTCTAAATCACTTGATTCAACCCAAACAATTTCTAATCTTCTACCACATTTCATTGCTGCATGTTCTAATGATTTAATGATTGATAAATATGAATCATGTAAATTGGTATATTTACCAACAATTGCAATTATAACTTTTTCAAATGATTTATCATGTGTATTTGTTAATAAATTCCATTTATTAAATAATTCAATACCTTTATTCTTCATTTCTATATTAATAGACAATTCATCTAATTTTAACCTTTTAGTTAAGTAATTAACCATTTTTTGTTCTTTCAGTAATAATGGGACATGATAAGTTGAATTAACATCTTTGATTGCTAAAACTTGTTCTGGTCCAACGTGACAAAACATTGCAATCTTCTCAATTGTTGGTAAATCTAATGATGTTGAACATCTACATCCAATCATATCAGGTGTTAAACCTAAACTTCTTAAATCTTTAATTGCAGCTTGAGTTGGTTTAGTCTTTTGTTCTCCATGAATTACAGGTACTAAAGAAACGTGAATTAATGCGAAATTTTCATTACCAACTCTAAATTGGAATTGTCTCAGTGCTTCAACAAATGGTGCAGATTCAATATCACCAACTGTACCACCTAATTCAATAATACAAACATCAGGTTCTTTACCTGAATTATCAACAGGAATTTTAGAAACTCTTTCAATCCATTCTTGAATTGCATTAGTAATATGTGGAACAACTTGAACAGTTTTACCTAAATAATCACCCTTTCTCTCTCTTTGAATAACAGATGAATAAATTTTACCAGTTGTAATATTATGATCTTTAGTTAATGAAATACCTAAATATCTTTCATAATTACCTAAATCCAAATCAACTTCTCCACCATCATCTAGAACAAAACATTCACCATGTTCTAATGGTGACATTGTACCTGCATCAATATTCAAATATGGATCAATTTTAATTGATGTTACTCTTAAACCTAATGTTTTCAATAATAAACCTGTTGAAGATGCAAGAACACCTTTACCGATACCTGAAATGACACCTCCAGAAACTACGACGTATTTCATTTTGACTAATTATATAGAGAACCCTATTGTCAAATGAAAAGGAACGAAGCAGTGCAAAAAGGAAAAGAAGAAACCAGTTGACTAATATACAAATTAAATACTGTTTATGAAAAATGAAAAATGAAAAAAAAAAAAATTTTTTTCTTTCTCTTTCACGTTACACTGTAAAACTTTCACACATTTTTGAGCTTTAACGAGAAGATCATTCATTTACCTTTTATACATTATACAATAACTGAAATATCAAGCTTATTAAACACGAATATCGAGATTTGGACGTTTCTTTGCTTGGAGTCTTTTATATCTTCTAGTCTTACCATGTTCCAAACGTTCCTTCTCACCGATTTCAACCAAAGATCTACCGAAATTATCGACATCTTTTAATTTATAGATACGTACTAGCCAATTTTCAGTTGTGAAAACTTCTTCAAGTATATCTAAATGTATATCTAAAGCATATGGTAAACTTAAACGTTGTTGTCTAACACGATCAATTGGATCTCTATCTCTAAACATTTCCCCAAAGTTATGATATGACATTTTATACATTAATGATTTTTTCATTGTTTCAGTTGCCATGTCATCAATTCTATATTCACCTTTATCAGTGAAAAATGAACGTTCATTAACTTCATCAGGCCAAATACCTTCAGATATACGAATCATCCATAAGAATTTATTTAAATCATCTCCACTATAACCTAATAACCCACCAAATATAATTAAAACATAATCAACACCTAATTTACGCATTATAATTTCAGAACTAGCTTCATCAACTGACATTGCCTTACCAACAGTTGCAATATGAGTATTATTCCATGTATTGTTATCAACAAATGTAGTTCTATCTGCCATACCACCAATTTGATAACCATAATCCCACCATGCCATAACTTTAGCATCTTCATCGGTATTCATACGTAACCAGTAATAAGCTTCTCTAAAATCATCTATAATTGCAGAACTACCATCTCTATTCTTACTTGCTAAAACAACAGATGGTGAAGAGTAAGCATTTGAATTAACCCAAATACAATGTTGAACATAGAATATGAAATAGAATAACATAGTTAAAACTACAATTAATCTTGAGATTAAATTCAGTATGTTATTAGTTTTACTACTACTACTACTAGTAGTAGTAGTAGTTTTGTAATTAATATTATTATTCTTTTCATTTCCGTCAACATTTGGTTTCTTGAAATCTAGATAAATTTTTAATAATTTACCAATTGTTAAAGAACCACAAACACATACAATTGGTGCTAATGTTAGCATTAAACGAATCATAACACCTGCAAAATAAGAACCTAAGATTGAATAAATAATAACAAAGATTGATTCATTTGATAAATCATTGAAACAAATGTAAACACCGAATGGGAAACACCAAATCAAATAATTCAGATCAAAATAAAATGAAGACCAAGGTGTTGGTTGATGTTCTGACACTGATGCAATAATTGGTATATGAACTTTAGCATAATTAGTATCCCAAAGTGAATAAAATCTACCTGTCCATGGAGCAATCCAACCTAACTTTGTTGCTAATATTAAAACGGATAAACCAACTAATATAGTAATTGCACCGAATGTAAGCATAAAGTTATAAAAAGTTTTAGGAGATAAAATTTTCTTGAAATAATTTGCAAATATAACCAATTGTAATAAACCGAAAACACCAAGTGAAGCAATATGATCATTTGATTTAATTGGAGTGAATCTAACAAAAGGGATTTGCATTGACATCAAAGTACCTAATGTATACCAAGTACAATAACTTGTATATAGTTTATAATCAAATCTACCCATCAAAATCAAGATAAAGATATGTAAGGGAATCATATTAGTAATGAATACATAACCACCCCAAGCTGAAACCATATAGAAATAAAACAATGAAGTAATTGAAGCATAGAAGACTGAACCTAATTTAACAGATTTGATCCAGAAATAGAATGTTGTCATTAATAAAGTAATTGCAATTGCTTCATTATCATAAGATCCTGCAACAGATCTTGAGATATAACCTGGTACAATTGCCATAAATGCAGCACTTAATAATGCAGGAGTTTGATTATTTGAGAAAGTATTTGAAGATGAAGTTACCTCATAAGTAAACAAATAAGTTGATAGTGCAGTCAATGTTGAAAATGCTGGTGCTAACATAACTGATACATTTCTTATATCGACAGGTAAAGAGAGTTTTTTCAATAAGTTTGAAATTACTGCTGAAGTTACCATTAAACCAGGATAAAGTGTACCACCTGTAATTCTACCCAATGGATACCATGTTTTATCATCAAACCAGTTGAGAAACTTATAGAAGGTATGAGTTACAAGATATTTGGTAGCTCTAAAATTAAACCATGGATCGAATTCATGAATAATAGATTCAAAACGTATCACTGAGAAAAGTCTAGAACCGATAGCAGCAACAGAGAGTGATAAAGCAATGGCTGTAATAACTAGCAAACGCAATGTTGCCAATAGTTGTGCATCCACACGGAGATAGCCTTCCTTGTCATATACAATCTGCATTGCTAATGGGAAAGTATATAAAGAAAAGCAAAAAGCAAAGAGCAAAAAGCAAAAGAAATAAATAGAAGAAATAGAAAGTCTTCCATGAAGAAAAGACACATGTCACTTATAAAGAACCATTGGAAGATTGAGAAAACGCTCTCTTTTTTCCTTTCTCTCAACAGATTTTATTATTTTTTTTTTTTTTGATTTTTTGTCGCTCACTGGGACATTATTGAGGTGGGAAGAGTGAAATATGTGATTCATGTATTGGAGTGTGAATGATGATAGGGTGGGTTGTATAGATAGAGACAGTGAAGGAGATGGAGGACAACGACGAACTTGACCTAAAGCCACAGAGAGGGAATAATGTTGTTGGGGATTTCCATCAAGAGAATGTCACATCGTCACAACGTGCTCTTTTTGAAGAAAAGCTGGAACAGAGTAAGATGGAACAGTTTAGGAGAATGCATGCACGGGATCCAACTCCTTCTGTACAGAGTATCTCTCCAATGAGTCCCAAGACTGTAAAGAGGGTGCCGCAAACCACTGGGAGTAGTAATAATATCAATAATATCAATAATATCAACAATATCAATAATATCAATAGTATCAACAATATCAATACCAGTAATACCAATATTAATAGTAATAATATCAATAATTGTAACAATAGTAACAATACCAACAATATTAACAATACCAACAATAACCATTCAATTATTCCAAGATCTCTGGCCGGACACCCCATAAAACAAATGAAGAATCCACATCCTTTAAAAGACCAATCCATACCTCAATCTCCATCTCATATAGCCTTTTCACCACCACGGAGAGACAATTCACCATTTAGAGATCCACAGAATCCAAATATAAAACAAATAAACGATCAACGAAGACCATTATACACACCAGCAGTATTACGTGTAGCTAAAACAACTACATCAGATTCAGAATCTTATTTCGATCCACAGAGACTACCACAGACAAGACCACATGTCGTGAATTCGAAATCTTCTTCTTCAATACGATCAACTGCTTCTTCATTCATTGATTATTATTGGAATTATATAACAGGTGATAGATTTTCCCAATCAAACTCTCAAATAAATGAACATAAACCTTCAACTAAACATTGGTTACCTGATTCTTCACGTTTTACATGTGCACAATGTGGTCGTTTATTCAATTATTTAACAAATACTAGACGTAAACATCATTGTCGTTCTTGTGGTGATATCTTTTGCGGAGATTGTTTACAAAACTATATCTACTTAGATGATGATGCTAAATTTACTCTATTTGGTAGTTCATGGGATGAAACACCCGTTAATGTCGATAATAATAAACATTTATGTAAAGTATGCTATAAGTGTTTCCAAAAATATGAAGAATTCGTGTTGGATCATACAACTAGGGATCATGATCTTGGTACAGATGGAAAAGATATACACAAATCAAATAATGAACATCGAAATACTATTGCTGATGGTTCAATCCCAGTAGATTGGGATTGGAGTTCCTTTTAATGTATAATAATCTAATAATTCAATATTATAAAAAAAAAATCTAATAATCAAAGAATCTAATGAATAATTTCAAAAAAAATAATAATATGACAATACTAATACTCCTCTCTTTCTCTATTCTCTTTAATAATCTTCTCTCGTATTACATCCATCATCCTTGATTTACTCGTTGAAACATTATTCTCAACATCAGACAAAATAGATTCACCATCACTAATTGATGTTGTTGATAATTCTGTACTTGATAGAACATCGTCTGATACATTCATTAAAGGTGTATCTTCAGTCATCAAAAATTTCTTATCGACCAAACTATTCTTTCTCTTCTTCTCTTCCTTTCTTTTCATTCTACGACGTCTCAGTTCCTGGGTTTTCAATTCTTCCAATTCTTCCTCTTCTGTTAATCCTTTATGAAAGCTACTTTTAATGTTCTCATTATTCTTCGATCTACCATTGTTCAATGAATCTTTCGAGTCATAATTCAATAGATTGAAATCTGGATATAATTGAGGTCCATATACATTGATAATTTCAGTTATTTCTATTGATAATTTATCCCTTTCATTCTTCAAATCATCAATCCGTTTCTTATTGGTAAGTAATAACCATAATGATCTATCCTGTCTATATAAATCCATACCTCTATCACCGAAAATCAACGCACAATATGTAACTATTGTGGATAATAAATAAATTGTTGGAAATAATACAATATTTGATATTTGATAGTTGTATCTATGAAGAAGTTTAGTACCAATTATTGAGTAAAATGTATATAAAATTGGTGTGAGTCCCATACTAACTAGAATTTTCCATGTTGCCAAAACATCATTACCTTTGATTTTGACTGTTGAGCCGGCTAATGCTTCAATTCTCTTTCTTTCAGATATTTTCTTCGTTGCAATGAAAACAGGTGAAAATAATATGATACCTGGCAATGCCAATAATGTCAATATGGAAAGTTTTGATGTTGTAATAATAAATTCAGAAAACAAGGAAAGTTTCGATTTTTCACTAACATTACCAACTAGATGATCAGGTATTTGATTGATCTTCAATGATTCGTTATAATTCAATATATCATCCTTCACTTTTATAATTCTTGGATCATCTTTGAAATGTAGATATCCATTCAATAATCTTCTATTCATTTCTACAATTGAACCAATTGATAAGCTACTTGAAAGATTGTTAGAATATAATCTTCTAGCAGCCTGAATAACAGATAAACTCTCAAAATCAGGACAAGATAAAGTAACGGCCTTGACACCTTTAGTGATATTTTCTAATAAAATTTTTACCGCTTCACTGGTTGTATTTGAATTTGAATACATTTGCAGCAATGTATCATCAATTTCAATTGGATCACCAAATTCAACCAATGCTCTTGATCTAAATTTATGAGCATGGAAGTAATTCATACCAACAGGCACAATTTTGACTTTTAAACCTGGAGTTGAATCCATAGCACCTAATGCCATCAATGCAACACCTGCCTTTAAAGGTAACAAATCAGGTCTATCATGAGATCCACCTTCAGAGAATAATCCAATACAATTTCCTTGAGCCAAATGTTCGAAAACTTGTGCATAAACTTCAGATTGATCAATCTTATTTGCAGATTTGAATGATGTACCTTCTTTCAATAATTTCCCACCGACAATTTCAGCTTCACTTGATGAAAATTTGAATTGTTTCTTCAAATATAGTTCATTATCTGAAATAACTCTATCGATTAATGCTGTACCTAAAGATTTTGGTAATGCTAATAAACCTTTTGCTTGACAATCTTTCAAAAAATGGGTACCTTCACCAAAGATATGTTTATCATCATTTTCATCTAATTTGATTTTCCCCATTTTACTTGTTAAATTATCTTGGGCACGTTTAACCGGTATAGCCAATTGAGATCTTGAAACAAGTCCAATAAACTTCCTACGATGAGATTTCTCAGCAATTAGACATGAAACTCTACGATTCGATGCCCTCTTAACTTGACTCATTAATATGATTGGATCAACAAATTGATTAGCATGAGGTGCTGCAACAAAAATTATCGAATCATCCTTAGGAACTTTGAATCCCCCTCTTGATCTAATTTCACGGAAGAAACAATCAAAAATAATACAAAACAGCCATAGTATTAAATCATAAATAAATTTACGTATTGGTGTTGGTGCAACATAAAGTTTCCTTAAATCTTGATATTTCTTCTTCATTGACTCATTGGTTGATACAGCACCATCATTATTGGTACCGTTGGTGGTTGAATTTCCCATATGCAGTCATTCAGGAGGATAATTCAAGCAGATAAATTACCGGAAGAAGCAGTAGAAGCAATAGAAAGTTGTAGAAAAACAGTCTGAGCATGAATTTTTTTTTTTTCGTTTTGTTTTTCTCTCAATTTCTCTTTTTTCTGTATTTGAGATTTTCCGACAAATAAAGTGCTTGTGAATTGTGCTAAGTAAAGTGGTCAACAGCTTTATAGTTCTAGTGACATTTTTTTGGATTAGTACAATCTATTACTATGAGTGAACTCAGTGCTGCTGAAAAGAGAAGACTTCTTCGTGAAAAAAGGGCAGCTAAATTGGCCAACAGTGGATCACGATTGAACAAGATTCTAGGATCTGAAGAAAAGGTCACAGCTACAGGTTTAGCATCATCAACAGAATCTAACATTCAACCACGGAAAACAGGTAATTTTGCCAACAAGTCCAATAGGATCAGTACAATTTTACATACTAATGAAGATGAGGATGAAGCGGAAGGGGAGGGAAAAAGAGAAGGAGAAATAGAGTATGACGATCCTCCCGTTTCGGGACTTGGAGATGAATCATTAGAGAGTGATTCCCCATTGGATGAATTTGTTTCCAATGAAACTACGGAAATGGAGATCGAACAAGTGTTGAATAAGATGCTACGTAATAATATAGGAAATGGACATTCACATAATCAACCAATAAATACTGAACCGATAGCTTCAATGTTCAATATGGGAAGTGGTGGAAGCGGTACAGGAGGAGGGAGTACTTTTGATAAAGGAGATAATATGAATATTGGTAAAAGTGAATATGAACTATTGAAATCCAAGTTTTATCAATCAACATTTGTCATTGTCAGATATGTTTGTATTTTAATATTGGTTTTGAAAGATGAATATAAAACTACCAATTCATTATGGAGTAAGTTTTTAACTTTAGAAGTATTATTAGGAAGTATACATTTATTCTGCTGTATTAACTCAATTTTCCCAAGTAATACAATTATGTCATTTGATATTACGTCATTCAATCAAGTCAATTCAGTGTTTAATGCATATGCAGTTGCACGAAATTTCTTCAATGATTTCTGCTTTTATATTTTAGTATTTGTACTATCAAATAAGTGAATAAATATATAGTTTAATTAAATAAATATTATAAAGGAAGGTGGGGGGAGAAATGAATGAACTTAAGTATTATTTATCATCAGAACCGACAATTTCCATCCAAGTTTTACCTTCTTTCTTCAATTCTGCGGTAATTTCATCTTTGATTTTTCTAACTAAACCTGGACCTTTATATGCAAATGCAGTGTATAATTCAATGAAAGTTGCACCAGCTTTGGCAAATTCGATGGCATCTTTACCATTACTGATACCTCCACAACCAACCAAGACTAAGTTTGAATCTTTGGTATATTTTCTCAATAATTTGAGTGCTTTTAATGAGATTGGTTTTAGAGGTTTACCTGATAATCCACCAGTTTCATTAACAACTGAACCTTTAGTAATTAAATTTTCAACTGGTCTTTGTATTGTTGTATTTGAGAGAATTATACCATCAATTTTAGCGTCTTTAGCTGATTTAGCAATTGAAGCAATTTCAGATTCTGTTAAATCAGGGGCAATTTTAACTAAAATTGGAGGTTTAGCCTTTGGATTGATTAATTCACCTTCGAGGTTATTTCTCTCGTTAACAACTTTTGTTAATAAATTAGTTAATTTAGATTCATTCTGTAAATCTCTTAAACCTGGGGTATTAGGAGATGAGACATTAATAACTAAAACATCAGCATAAGGACCGAAATTTTGAACACCTTTAATATAATCAGTAATTTCATCACCAGTTTTATTCTTACCTAAATTAATTGCTAAAAATTTCCCATCTCTAAAAGAATTTAGAGTTGCATTTGGATTTTGAATATGTAATTTAGAAAATCTATATTTTAATTCAGATAATACACCCATATGACCAATTGAATTGAATCCATATCTATTAATAACTGCATCATCTGCAGATAATCTGAAGAATCTTGGTAATGGATTACCAGGTTGAGGTAATGGAGTAATTGAACCTATTTCAACATAACCGAAACCTAAATTAAACAAAGGGTCAATTACTTGACCATCTTTGTCGAAACCTGCAGCCATACCGACAGGATTTGATAAAGTTTTACCGAAAACATCAACTTTAAGAACAGGATCATCGACATCTGATAATAGTCTTGGATAAATACCTGCTTTTAATAGATTAATACCTAAATTATGACCTTGTTCAGCAGTTGTTAAGAATCTGATTAATGGACACCATAGATATTCGTTGATTGAAGATCTAGCATCTAATGAATAAGCACCTAAACCAAGTACACAAAATAGTACAAATGTAGAATTGGGTAATGGAATAAGTTTGGATTGTAATGGTTTACAGTTTGAGGATATGGTTCTTTTGGATATGGTTCTCACAGTTGGAAGTGAGTGTCTCAATGAGTGTTTCAGTGAGTGTCTCATGAATGTCAAGTGGAACATTGCGGTTGAAGATGGATGAAAAGAAGAAAGAGTATAGTGATAGAATGAAGCACTGTGAAATGATCTTCAGGTGAAGAATTTTTCTTTCCACCAATGAAAAATGACATTAATATAAAGAATATAAGAAGAATGTAAGAAGAATGTAAGAAGAATATAATAGAAGTGTGTATAGGAAGAATATATTTATATATGTCATTATTTAAAGTATTTAGACCAATAGTATGAATATTCTGCAGGTTCAGGCAGAGAATCAACGACTTTTAATACCCGTTCATTAGCTTGTAATCGTTCACGACGATGTTTATAGATATTTGGAGTCATATAACTGAATACAAATGCAGATAAAGCAAATCCTCCAGCCATAGCATAGAGAGGATGGATCATTCTCTTACGACGGGATATCCATACCATTGTCAAACCAGCAGATATTCCAACACATGATTTAGCAACTGTCGTTGTTTTGTAAGTTCCGTCAAAGAATGTATGTAATTGATCTCGATCATCTTGTGTAAGATCTGTTTCCATCTTACGAAAGGCATCAAGGGTTGTCCGATCAGATCCAAATAGTCTTTCAATGTCCATTATCTAGTCGCAGAAAGGGAAGAAGCAAGAACAGTAGAAGAACAAGAAGATGATGATGATAAAGATGAAGAAGAGTTGATCAAAAGAGTTGAATAGTAACTGTGGCTGGTGCTATCATTATATATCCAAGAAGAGAGAGTTATATATAGATGGGTCAACGGTTCTCCCGTCTGATACGTTCCCATGCTGATCCGGAGGAGTCGGATGGTATTGAAGGTACCTCCTCTGTTGATTGTGATGGAGGAGGAGGAGGTGGTGGTGGTGATTCAAGAATTGGAATTCCTTCTTCAAATTCATGTGATAAAGATTTAGTTACTGGGGAAGTAGATGATGATAGTGATGATGTCGATGAAGATGGTGATGAAGAACTAAGTGAAGGGAATGTACTCTCTCGACGTACTCTATCCCAACTAGATTGATACTCTTCATTCAAAGTTTGTGATCCTGTATCACTTTTATAATATCCGGGTCTTCCATATGGAGGTACTGCAGGATTATCTTCAATTGAAAAGAATTTTGTTGATTCAGTTATTTGTCTAGGATCTTTCATTCGATAATTCGGATTATCTGCTGATTTCTTGAAATAATTAGACCAAAACACAGATTTAGTTATTGGATCTGGTGTTTTAGCAATTGTTTGACAAATTGGTGAATTCTCTCCAAATTTATCCTTAAATTGCTTTACTTGTAAATTATATATTTGATGATTCACCAATCCTGGTACAATCGATCCACCTAATACTGCTCCTAAAACTGGCAATGCAGGATGAACTAATGATCCTTTGCGGCGTACAATAAATGGTGCACTTGCTCCAATCGCAACACCTGCAGAAAATCCAAGAACCATTCGACGAGTTTGTTGTTCGAAAAATACATATAATTGAAGTCGATCTTCTTTTTTAAGAAGATGTTCTTGATCATAGAACTCAATTGCACTTTCTCTTATACTTGCAATATCTTGATTTAGAGTATCCATTGTTATTTAATGATAAAATCAAAAAAGAAAAAACATATTATCAATCAATAATCCGTATGTACATTGAATCTTTCTCTTATTTCAATTCCCGCATCCCGCAGACTTTTTTCTTTCTTGAAATTTTCTTTATTTTTTTTTTTATTTTTTTCTATTTTTCAATTGCAGAATCTTCTTCTTTTTAATGGACACTTTCTTCATTAGATGATGCTACGTTTAGGTAGATTATCCAACAAAATATCCTTCCAAATATATTCAAAACGATGTTATCGTGTATTGGCTATAGAAACATCGTGTGATGATGCTTGTGTTACTTTATTGGACAGATTCTCGCCCAATTCTGCTCCCTTGGTTATAGATGAACGTAAAATGACTCTAGATTCTAAACAGGCAGGTGGTGTAATACCAACTGATGCTGCTAATCATAATAGGAAAAATATTTCAATTCTAGTTAATCAAATATTGAATGAAAATAACTGGAATATTGAAAATAATGAGAAACCAGATCTAATATGTGTAACTAGAGGTCCTGGAATGGTTGGATCTTTATCTGGTGGTTATCAATTAGCTCTTGGTTTATCAATTGCTTGGCAAATTCCATTTGTGGGTGTTAATCATATGTTAGGTCATTTATTAGTTGTTAGAATGAAATCAAATGGTACAAAACCTTCTTTCCCATTTGTTAGTTTACTTGTAAGTGGTGGACATACAATGTTCGTTTTAAGTGAAGATTTATTCACTCATAAAATCTTGGTTGATACAATCGATATTGCTGCTGGTGATGCTTTAGATAAATGTGGTAGAGAATTAGGAATCGTCGGCAATATGATTGGCAAAGAAACAGAAATTTTCTTGAATAAACATAGAGATCAATGGAATGAAAATGTAAATATAATGGTAAAAGAACCAATGTTAAATCAATGGGATAGAAAAGATTCTTTGCAATATTCATTTGCATCATTCAATTCTCAAGTTAAAAACACTTTGAAGAAATTTTATAATAATGAAATACCGAATGATGATAAAATTAGAGCTAGACTGTTATTTAACTATCAAAAAGTTATATTCCAACATTTAGTTTCAAAGATTAAGTTAGCTTTTAAAAAGTATAATTTAAACAATATTGACGATTTTGTATGTTCAGGTGGTGTATCTTCAAATCTATATTTACGTGAAATGTTGAAAGAACAATTACAACCTTTAGGTATCAAAAACTTCCATTATCCTGATCTAAACCTATGTACTGACAATGCAACAATGATTGGTTGGGCCGGAATAGAATTATATGAAAATGGGTTGACTACTAATTTAGGTACTACTGTCATACGTAAATGGCCAATAACTGAATTATTAGAATTAGATGGCTGGAAAAGAAGAACTTAAGGGGGGGGGGGAAGAAAGATAAAGAGAGAAAGAGAGAGAAAGATAAAGTTTATAGAAATTTAACTCTTTTTATGTTTGTAAATAGTAATGTTGATCAATTCAATCACTTTAATTATTTTCGCCATCGTTTTCTTCATCAATAGTGAAAAATGGTCTCTCTATTTTGAACTCTTTCACTAATTTCTCCCATGTATCTTGATCCAAACTAAATACAATATGAGACTTACCATCATCATTATTTAAAAATCTTGTATGATTTTTAATATTTACATTATTTGCTAATTCCAAATACGGTATACCATTCTCAAATCTATCCATTAATAACATTCCATTGTTTATTAGGAAACTTGTAATAAATAAATTCTCAACAGATTTACCAAATGATTTAGGATTTAGAATTGTTTCAAATAATGATATTGGTTTATTGTATTCTTTCAAAACTTTATATAGTTTTTCAGCAGATTTTGATGTATCATCCTTAATATCTTTATTGATAATTTCACTTGCAGATTTTAGATTTGCAGTTTTCATATTACTTAATTTCTTAGAATCATCTATTAATCTAGTTCGTGCAATTCTCCTCTTCTTGTTGATACTCAAGGGGCCTAATATGAAATCGGATCCATTAACATACCGTGATATAGAGTTAAACAATAACCCAGCATTGGACCAGTTATAATCTGGTATCTTATCGAATTCAGTAAAATTACGGGTCTCATTATTGGTATTATTAGTGGTGATATTGGAGAAACAATTCAGCCAAGAAGATACGAAGAGATCAAATTTAATGAATTTTTCACTTTTACCAAAATTTACATTCTTTGTTGCAATTTTAGCTTGTTCACCAATTTCACGTAATGTTGCAGAATCGGTTGCAATTATTACAGTATTTGACGATGATTTCGTATCTTTGAATAAATTTTCAGCTGCCGTAAGTTGTTCCTTTACAATTTCAATACCTTCATCAGTAGTTAATTTTGATCTTTGTGCTTCTAATTGTTCGTTGAGCTTTCTATATCTATCTGAGAGTCGAAACTGTTCGTCTTCATTGAGTTGTTTCTTCCCAAATGTATCATCTTCGTCGTCTTCTTCGTCGTCTTCTTCATCTTCATCTTCGTCTTCATCTTCATCATCGTCTTCATCTTCTTCCTGTTCTTCATCTTCTTCCTGTTCTTTCTCTACTTCCTTTTCTTCATTTAATCTCCTCCTTTTCCTCACATCAGTCTCTTCTTCAACATAAGTATTTTTCCTGCCATTAACACTGGTACCATTCATTGTTCTCAATCAAGACATGTCCTGAAACAAAGATTCAAAAGTAAATCATAATGTTATATAATATAACAAAAATTACGCGTATTAATGAAAAAATACAAATCATTTCCTTAAGCACTTTTCTTTATACGATGCAATATACAGTATTGATCAATATTAATAAATACATAGGTCAGGATATTAGAATCCCATATCATTGATCTCATCATCAATAAAGAATGGATCATTAAGATCATTATCGTCATTGTTATGATTATTACTCTCATCATTGTTATTATGATCATGATCATTGTTACTATCATTATCAATAGTAGTGTTATTATTCGTAGTAGTAGTAGTAGTAGTAGTGGTGGTGGTAGTAGTATTGTTGTTGTTGTTGTTGTTGTTGTTGTTGTTATTACGACCATCATCATCGATAATCATATTCCCGCTATTATCATCATCATATTCTTCAACACCTTTAAAATTTTTACTGTGTGTCATAGTTTCAAGATTACTATATGTTTTATGTGTGCTCTTAGATTGAAATAAATCAAGATTAGAATTAGATTCTGAATTTGAATTAGAATTGGAATGTGAATGTGATGTTGATTTAGAGATGAAACTGGAATGCAAATTTGAGTTGAGGTTGAGGTTGAGGTTGAGGTTGGAATTTGGGTTTATATGGGAATTGTATTTGGACTTAGAATTAGAATTGGAATTGGAATTAGAATCCAAGCTTGAATTTAAATTCAATTTAGAATTCATTTGCAGTTCAACATTCATTCCTAGTCCCATCTCTAAATCCATCAATTCAATTGATTTCGAGTTAATATTTTTTTCAGATTCTTCATCAATATCTTCATTATTGAATACTACTCCTGTAGTTTCAAATTCTAATGGTGTAGTATTGGTTGAATTGGATTTTAAGAATTGTGATTGATTTTGATATGGATTCGTGGGTATTAGTGATGCATTACTATTAATGTTATTACTGATGTTATTATTAATATTATTATGAATGTTATTATTAATACCATTATTGATATTATTAATATTATCAAAATTTAAAGACGATACTGGATCAACCATTTGAAAATTTGAATTTGAATTTGGAGTTAAAGTTGGGGTTGTTGTATTAAGTATATGAGAATCAGTTGAAGATAAAGGATCAGGGAATGAGGATGATTTAATCAAAGGTTTAGAAGATTTATTTAATGAAGAAATTAATGTACTTAAGAATTTCAAATTATTAATATCATCAGATAAAATATGTGGTATATTATTACCTCCATTACCATGATATGCATTAGCAACTTGTTGACCTTCGCTAAAATCTTCACATATTGACCATTGATTTAAATTTTCATTACCTGAAGTTGGATCTCTAGCAAAATGAACAGCAAATTGTGGAGAAGTCGATAGTTCTAATTGTAGTAAAGTTTCTGAATTATTTGTTGTTGTCAAAGGTGAAGCAGATGATGAAGGTGAATTATTTGATAATACTGATTTAGGTAAAGCTTTTTGTGATTGATTCAAAATCGAGCATTTAAGTATATTTATAATTGGATAAAAAATTCTGAATAAAACTTTTTCATTTTGGAAAACTCCTGAAAAGAAATAGTTTAATTCTTTATCCTTTTTAGATAAAATGACCAATAAATCAGTTGTCTCCATTACTTCATTCAATAATTTTGGTGATAGATTTGTTAAATTTGGTAAAGCAGAAGATTTCAAGTAACCGGATTTGATTCTTTGCCAATTACCAACAGATAAATTTTTACATTCAATAATATAATATTTACCATTTATTTCAGATAGGACATTATTTTTCAAATTATTAAGTGTTAATGAAGAATTTGGTAATGTTGAATTTTGTGCTAGATTTGAAAAAGAAGATGATGATGGGGTTGGATCAGAAGAAATTGATGTTGAAGAAGATGATGAAGAAGATGGTGGACCATTTGAAATGTTGTTATTATTATTATTAGTTGTTAATTTCGTATCATTTTCATTATTTTGAGATAATTTTTCAAGTTTCCTTGCCTTTGCACGACGATTTTGAAACCAAATTCGAACTGAACGTTCAGGCATACCAGTTTTAGCTGAAATTTCCTTCCTCATATTAGTTGTAGGATTAGCATTTTTCGAAAATTCACGAATCAAATAATGTAGGATTTCACCTGAAGCTCTAGTTCTCTTTGTGGTTGAAGTTGAATTAGAGTCTTGTATATCGAAATTATCTGATTCTGTGATACTATTTTTATTTTTCTTATTATTTGAAGTGATATTAGTAGAGTTGTTGTTATTGTTGTTGTTGTTATTATTGTTATTAATATCACTATTAATATCAGTATGACTATTACTATGACTATTATTATGACCATTACTGACAATGTTATTATTACCTCCAAGATAATTGTCGAAACTATAATTGTTGTTGTTATTATTATGGATACCAGATGCAGTATTTAATGAGGCAGCAGAAGGTTCAATAAATGATGTGTTATTTGTTAGGAAATGTGATGATGTAAATGAATCTGATGTAATATTATTAATACTATTTAAATTATCGATATTACTACTATGAATATGGTCATTGATATGGTCATTAATATGATCGTTGATATGCTCATTGTGATATGAAGGGTTTTGATTATTGGCCAGGAAGTCCATCATGGGAGGTGTTTCTGCCATATCCGGCAGGTCCAAGAAAAAGTCCATTGGTTGTGAATCAGCAAACATCAACTCAGATGAGCACTTGTTCTTTCAAGAGACACAGCTCACACACATAAATCTACAATACAAAATATCTACACATGCACACCCTCTTTTCTTTCTTTTCTCTCTCATTGAGAATATCAAAAAAAAAAGAAATTCCACACATTCCACTCTTTCCCCCCTCAAATTCCCACAATACCTCCTCGGTGTTTCTTCTTCTTCTTCTTCTTCTCCAGCCACCTTCACTCCAGCCATCTTCCACCACAATACGCACAAATAATGCATGCGCCACATACTGCTGCTACTGCACCGCCGCTATCATTATTATCGCTACACCGCCACACCTTCCTACTGCATGCACTACATTGTTGAGTACCATGTGGTCCAGCTACTAAGGGAACACCACTAACAGAACATGATTCCCATATTCTACCACCAAGTGATATCCATTTATCTCCTTTCTTTGATTTACTAAGATGGAATTCTTCATATAATTGTACTTTTTTATCATTACCTCCATTCTTATAACTACTTCCAACAGGTAATTTACATATCTTATCTTTATCAATATCTGTAATCTCTATATCTCCATCTTTATCAATTCCTCCCTTAACGAGTTCATCTAATGGTGTTTGAACATTTATATCTGTAAGGTATTCTCGGAAAATATCTTTCACTTCTTGACATATACTTTCAACATTATTAACACGTTTTCTTTCAAGTCTTTCATTGAGAAATAATCTACTAAATAATGATTTCTTACTATCAATAACCGATGAATTTACATTACCATTATTATCATCATCATCATCATCATCATCATCATCATCATCTATATTTGCTTCAATTGATGAAATTTCTAAGCTTCGTTGTATATTAGCAACATTATTCCAATATATACTACCACTACTACTAATACTATTGAACTCATCAACATTATTCCAATTAATACTTGTTCCATTACTTGCCTTCATCATTGAAAATCTCATTATAGCCCTATCACGTGCAATGCTAATACCTGTATTGAATTCAAATTCATTATTATTATGATTAACTAATGTAATCATAAATATAATGCGTCCACTTTGATCAATATTTAAACAGTCAATATATGATTTATTTTCTTCATTACTATTATTAATTGCTTGTATTTTCTCAAATAATGGTATATTATCACTCCATTTCAAGAATTCTTCATCTTCCATACCTTCTCCTGTAATATAATTCAACCATCTCTCAAATTCAATGATCTCTCCTTCTTTAATTACACAAAATTTCATTTCTCCAATCTTATTGCATAAAATGAAATATTCTTCCTCAGTACTTTCATTATAAATAATGAGGAAATTATCCATTAATAATCCACTACCTTCATTTAAGCTGATTCTCATTTTTTCAATACCTTCTCTGTAAATAACCAAATGTTTACTATACATAACGGCAATATCCCCATTTTCACATATCTTATAATTCACAATATAATCATTTTCATCTCCAATAATAATATCCGATTCTGTTTCTAATTCCGTTTCTGATTCAATTTCTAATTCTTCCATATCAATCCATCCTTTATGATTACTATCATTGCTATAATAACATTTTTTAATAAATATCCTATTCTCATTACTTAACAATATCAATTCACAACAATATCCATTATCTAACTCTTTCCATTCACCTTGTTGACAATAAACAAAATATTCATTGATATTCTTATTCTTTACTTTTAATTCAATCATTCGTTTAACTTCATTCTTCTTTCGATCGTACCAGTACATATGAATATCACCTGCACTAGTTAAACAAATAAATGAATTATGCATTATAAACTCAAAATTGTTACCATCTTCATTATTCATACATTCTTTTAAATATTTAAATTTACCACCTTTGATCCACATTAAGTATTCAATTCTCAATTGCATTATTTCTATTTCACTTAAAATACCTTCAAGTGAAATATTCTGCTCCATTGCTATAAGTTTATTGATACTCATAATTTTTTCAAATTTACCATCTTTAATAGAATATAATTCTCCATTATAGTTATCACTCACTATAAGATATAAACATTCATAATTTTGACTTACTCCACTTTCAGAAATATTCAGATATCTAATATCTTCATTTCGACTCAAACTTGATCCCATACTGACATTACCTTCATAAACAATCTTTTGGAAAAAATTATAATGTTCTTCTTCATCTTCTTCTCTTTCATCATCTACTCCTCCTTCTCCTCCCCCTCCATTCTTTTTCTCTGATCCATTGGTTTCTCCTTCAGTGGTTTTACTGAAAACGCCACTACGCTCATCAAGTTTGATTCTAAAACATGTAAATAGATCATTGATATTCTTACTCTTACCATTGAAATTATTATCAGGTTTTAATACAACAAATCCATTACTCACTTGAATGAAAATTTGTCCATCTTTGCTCCGTTGAACTCTTTCAACTCCATATTTAGTTACTTCCCTGGATATATAAAAATCGTCCATTGTACAGTTGTGATATAATTATTCAAAAAAATAAATAGAAATAATTTAAAAAAGAGTTATTATTAAATATTATAAACACCAAAACACAAATTACTATTCTATTCATTCTCAGGTTGTTTCGCTTGACTTGCCATTTCTGGCCGACGTGTTTTTTTGCTGTTTTTTCTTTTTTTTAAATTTCTTTAAACTTTTCACCAAATTTCATTTTTGTCAACAGCTATTCAATCGGTAATATAGGATATTATGGTATATCCAAGTAAACCTACAGAATGCTCATCATTTTAGAAGGATCACCTGGAAGTGGTGTTGAAAATATTGCACATACACTGAATGAAAAGTTTGATTTCAAACTTTTGAATTTCACCAATCAAGAAATTGATGATGCAGTTTCATCGAAAAATTCAACTGATAACATATTCAATAATTCAACTACATTATTAAACTATATAACAACTAATTGGTTAGATCGAATGGTTATCTACAATATCTCTAATAAAATAAATGATTTTGCAGAATTCATGAAACGTCCTTTCGTATTATTGATTACTGTAGATTCATCAATTACGATTAAATTCAATAGATATACTTCTCAAACTTCAAATACTTCATGTTCTCTACTAGATTTTTGTAAGATTACAGATGACTATTATTATCAAATCAATAAAGCTGATAATTTCAAACTTCAGGATTTTGCTAAATTACATCTAATAAATAATACAACTAATTCAAATTCTTTATTGGAAAATTTACAGAAAATTGATTTACTTAATATGCAAAGATTAAGACCTGATTGGGATTCTTATTTCATGAATTTCGCAGATTTAGCTGCAATGCGTTCAAATTGTATGAAACGTAAAGTTGGTTGTGTTATAGTCAAAGATAATCGTGTCTTAGCAACTGGTTATAATGGTACACCAAGAGGATTTACCAATTGTAATAATCATGGATGTTATCGTTGTAATCATCCTGAAGAATTAGGTCCCTTATCAACATGTTTATGTTTACATGCAGAAGAAAATGCATTACTTGAAGCTGGTAGATCAAAAGTTGAACGTGATTCAATACTATATTGTAATACATGTCCTTGTCTTACATGTTCAATCAAAATCGTTCAAGTTGGTATAACAGAAGTCATCTACTCTCAAAGCTATAATATGGATGATCTGAGCAAAAAAATATTTCAAGAAGCTGGTGTTAAAATTAGGAAATTTACCCCTCCATTTTATGGAACTATTGTATTGGAATAACCATTGAATGTCAATTGGAAATTGGATTAGAGATTTCGATTTTTTCAGGCTCTTCATCTTCATTTACGCTTTCATTTGTACTCTCTTCTATTTCCTCTTCAGAACTTTGTTGTGATTTTGATGGAATTTTCATTGGTATTGTCAACTTTAAATCTTCAAATTTACCTCTAACTTCTTCAACTCTATCCCTTTCGGAAATCTTCTCCTCTTTCTCCAATTCTTCAAGTTCTCTTTCAATTTCATCTTCATCGTGTGTCTCAGGTATCACAAGTTTATTTGATATATCATTAGTATTCTCAATCTCTGTATATAATTCATTCATTACATTATCAATATCATTGTTTTCACTCTTTTCATTCAATATCTTCAAAACTTTAGAATTTTCATCAAATATCTTACTCATTATCAAATTATCCTGTGCATTTTCGATGTTTACTTTCAACACATTTAAATTTTCTAAATTACTCAATAATTTACTTACTTGTGACTGAACCAACTTCTTATACTTTAATTCAACTCTTCCCCTCTCAAGATTCTTCTCAGATATACACCTCTTTATCTTTGAGTCTTGTTCTTTAATGATCTTTTCTTGATTCTCCAACTTTTCATTCAGTTCCTTTATACAGTAATTCAAATTCGCCAACTCTATCAAATATTCCTTACCCATATTATTAACGACACTTTCCTGTTTCGATAGATAAATAACATCTCCATCAAATTTGACATTATTGCTTCTTTTTAAATAGTGGTAAATGATCATAAACTCATCATCGTCCAATACTAACCCTTCATCTTGAACTATTTTACGAAAATACCGTACGTTGATAATATCCTTTTCTATTACTGACATTAGTATACGCATAATTTGTTCACTTATCTTTTCAATTGTTGAATAATAAACATATGTTCCTTCAGTCTTCCTTATATCGATATCATTCCCAAATAAAATTGATTTGAATATACCAATAATTGACCTTTTCTCGTCCCGATTATCAAGATCAATAACATTATTTGATAGGTCTATAGATTTGTCATTATTGATCATGTCATTTAGTGCAATGTAAATACCTTCGGGTTTTCTCCCTTTATAAGTAAACAGCTTGATAATATCATCATCGTTACCATTATATGTGAATTTAATGATATTATTCTCTTTGAAAACTTTATTTATCAGATTTTTCCAGACTCTCAAGTTATATTCGAAACCTTCAGGATTACTCTGTTTGAGAATAATGAAATCTCCATATAATGATTTTAATCGTGATTCACGGAACTCTGGATCCTGCTGAATATTTTCCGTGATATCAATCATCAACCTATACAAGTGATTGATTAAATCTGAAAGAAATATAATAACTGCAAGAAAAGGAAATCAAAATTCCCAAATCTTTATGATCTTTAGTTACTAAGCGAATACATGTCTTCCATTCAAAGTGACATGTCTCATTCATATTATATTCTTTCTTCCTCATTATATAGAAAGGACATGTAGAAGTATCAGTTTTGAGTGGATAGTTAATTGTCTACAAATATTGAAATACTTTAAATGAGTGACTTCAATTTTTTAGATTATTTAGACAGATGGCAATACGTTTGATAAGTTGCTATTAGATTTATGTGAATAAAATCATTAAAATATATCCAATGCATTACTACAAGCATTGAGTTCTATTACAGAACTTTAAGTAAGAATGACAACTAGATTGAAATTGTTCTGATAACCTTATCACTGACACAAGCACAAAATCAGGATAGAAAAACCTTTCGTACTTTCGGGATTCAATGATCAAGATATGAACTTTTCTTGAATCGTATTTCTTACCTCAAGATATGGATGCATTTAAGCATATATATGTTCTTATATATTTGAAGTGTCAGTGACAAAGCAACAAAGGTTAGGTTATAATCGAAAGTAAATTATAACTTCTTAATAGAAAGGCTATATCCGAAGTTTTCCATTCATATTCCTACGTCTAGTAATTCAGATGTAGCCCTCCTGTAATCTAGAGATAAAATGATGATCTATGTAGATAAAGAAACAAAATATATAGTAAATATTCAGATGCAATTGCCAGATGATTGGCTAATACATGAGAATAACGATAATTTTGTACACCAAAATCACAGTAAGAATGTTATACACACTTTGTTGGTTCACAACCTGTAGTACATTCTCTACGTGGATATATAAAACGAGATATATACATACGCACACAGCACACTCTGTTTGTACATTATCTACCAACGTTAACCTGTCGTCAACACATTCATCACTCTGCCTGGAACACAATTCGAAATGACATTACCTGAGCCAATAATACAAGAAGTTTACAAACACTTGGAAAATCTATACTCTGATGTAACCATTACTCCTGATAATAGTCTGCTAATTCGATTTGAAGATAAACTAAGATATGAAACAAATTTACAAAATGATATGACAATTCTTACATATTTGAGTCCAATTATATTGAATATCATCAACTCTAACCAAACCACTGGTGAAGCCAAGGAGTATACTATTGAGCTTTTAGATATTCTACTACCATATTATACTTTCAAACAAATCACATCAATATTCAATGAAGAATTAGTCTTTCAAGCGATTAACAATGAACGTCTGAAAGCTACAATTTTAAGATTACTGGCTAGAGCAGATCCTGAATTTCTAAGTAATGGAAGAATTTTCAAGTGTTTATTCAAGATATTATCAAACCCAAATGAACAAGTTGCTGTTGTTAACTTGGCTGAACGTGACATTGTATTACTTGTTCAGAAAAGTGATTTATTTAGATTCAAAATACTCAATGACGATGATATTATTCACTCTATGAATGAAATGAGACATAATAAATTGGTCCAATCGAGATTGATTGACTTGATATGCTCTATATTGCCAGTTGTGCCAAATATACCTACATCATATTATTTGATTGGAGAATTAGAATTATCTCAGTCTGACGATCTACTATTCTATAGATTTTGTGTTGATACTTGGAGAAGATTGCTACTATTAATTGAAAGTTTTGAAGTGCTTCATGTATTAAAGGATGAAATGAAACCTCAATTAGATTTCTGTTGTAGAAATTACGTTGGAAGGGAAACTTTACTCGATAATAATGATACTTTCCAGGATTATGAAGAATTTGGAACCGTACAATGCTTGATCACCTTGTCTTTTTCAGTACCTGAACTGTTCGTTGAGTTTGATGAAAAATATCATCTGATCGATTATTCCTATGAAAAATATCAAACCTATAATAAGGCTAATAGCTTCTTATCTAGTGTCAATACATTATTTTTGAGAGCTAAAGATAGTGAAATTGCAAAACAGTTTTATGATAATTTAAAGTTATCCCATAAAACCAAAGATTTATTCTGTCATTTGATATCAGATAGTTTCATCCTATCGAATAACTTTAGTAAAACAATCATTTCACAAAGTAATAGTGTACAGCTTCTTTTTGATGATATATTCCAAGTTTTCGTTACATTATCAACATCGCACGAGGGTATTCTCAAATTAGTGAACGATTGGCCATATATAATAACTAAAGTTATCAATGCGGAAATCAGTAATGATGTTTTAAATAAATCATATAACATGAAATATGCATTAATGGCAATAGTTAAATCCAATGTACCATTGGGTAATCTTGAAACTCCAATTTTGGAAAAACTTGACGAACTGAAGAAGAAAGCATATGTCACAGTTGAGGAACCATTAACTGAAGCTGCTTAGTTTGAACCTATCGGTTTTGAAAAGAATTTAAATTTATACATATATATATAATGTTTACTATGGTCTTATGAAGTAGTGATTAGTTACAAGAAATTACTATAAATACTATATCCAAGACTTAAATAGATTCTATAAATACAATGAATTAGCAGCAATAATACCTCTATGAATTAAGGTTTCACATTCTGTCATTTTCTGTTCTAATTCAGTATTACCAATTGTTTTAGCTGCATCGACAATTTGTTTCAACAATTCTTCTAATCTTCTGAAGGTTCTGATCAATGAACCTTCATAGACATCTGTCATTTGACAAATCTCAGTAAATGAAGCACCATTACACCAACGATAAACAACATCCATTAATTCAGAACGGAATGATTCAACGTAAGCCTTTTCGGTTATATCTAGTTTCGCCTCTTTCGATACTTTGGCGATTTTACTAGCCATTTCTGTTAATTGTTTATATGGTTCATCCAATATTGGATTTGGTTTCCTTACCTCTTTCGATCTCTCTTGGAATACAAAACATGATAAAATCGCTGCACATTGTGATGGTGTTAAATCCGTAAACATACCATTAAATATTAATTCGGTTAATAAAAGTTCATCACCTGTAGATATCTCACATGCAACTTTACCCTTCAAATCAACTATATCATCCTGTGATATAAATCCTAACCTCCTTAAGACTCTTTTACGACGTTTCAAGTCATCAAGTTGGATATTTGATTGAACAGCGGCAATCTTTAATTCAGTTTCTTTAATTTTTTCTTCAAGTGAAACTTTCTCAGAATAGTTTTTATACGATTCATTCAATTGAATTGAGTTGAATAATGGATTAGTCTGAATTTTGGACTCTAAAATTGAAATCTTTTTCAAAATTGTTTTGAATTCTTCATCTTCAATTTTCATCTTCTTGATTGGATCTAGAATTGGTAGTCCATCAGGATGTCTCTTGATAATCTCTTTCAAAGCTTTATCTAAAGTTTTCCTTGACTGTTTACTGTTCAAATCTTTTGGTAGAATTGATCTACAACTACTAATTTCTTCAATTGAATTCAACGTAATCGGAATTATCTCAGTTGTTCTCTCTTCACCTTCATTTGCTGGTCTAATACCTAATGGTAGAACAGGATCAAATGGTTTGATAAGTTTAACAGGTGCATCGACAAACATGGTATTGACGAAAACTTTGACAATATAACTATCATGAGCAAAAACTGATTTAACCAATCCGTTTATTCTTTTGTTTTCAAATTTGGTGTAACTAATAACTATCCCCCATCCATAATCTTGATCATTAACTTTAACTTTGATCATTCTACCATTTTTCAAATGTGGTAAAATATAACTTGGATGTGTAATAATTTTCCTACAGTCATTTTTGTAATTATTGAGTTGTTTCTTTAAATCATAAAACTCTCTAACATTTT
Source organism: Pichia heedii (assembly GCA_030579495.1). Lineage (NCBI taxonomy): Eukaryota > Fungi > Ascomycota > Pichiomycetes > Pichiales > Pichiaceae > Pichia > Pichia heedii. Next base: position 124,944 of record JAKTRA010000018.1, on the reverse strand, counting down.
CATAATCATTAATTTTAATTGATTCAATTTTATCCTTCATTTCATCGATTTTTTTCTCCAATAATGGGACTGCAATTGTGTTTTGGAAATGGAAGAAGGAAGTTTGTAACATGAATTCAGGTGATACACCTTCAACTCTCAATAAATTAAGAATCATATTATAACCTAGATGGAAAGCGGAATCTAATCTATCAGCCACACCTTTGACCATACCTTTAGCAACTTGAGGTTCCATTTTTTCATCAATCATCATAATGACAATACCACGATCATCTAAACCTCTACGACCAGCCCTACCAGACATTTGAATATATTCACCACCTGAAACCCAACGAAATCCTACACCATCCCATTTTCTAACGGATGTGAAAACGACAGTTTTAGCAGGCATATTCAAACCAATTGAGAAAGTCTCTGTTGCAAATAATACTTTTAAGAAACCTTCTTGGAATAAAATTTCAATAATTTCCTTTAAAATTGGTAATAAACCAGAATGATGGATACCAATACCTCTTTTCAACAATGGTAGAATATGTTTGATTTGAGGTAATTCTCTATCATCTTCAGGTAACATTTGAATTGCATTATTATAAATTTTGGTCAACATGACTCTTTCATCATCTGAATTAAAATCTAATTTTGACATTTTCATTGCTAATGCTTCACAATCTTTTTTACTAAATGAGAAAACAATAACTGGATTATATTTTTTCATCCAAATCATTTTAACAATTTTATAAATATCAGATTTACCATCTTTTACACCACCTTTCCAAGATTTACCACCTTTCCTTGAATCTATTGAATTTGGATCATCTCCCATACCATTACTAATTGATGACATTGCCTTTTGAAAATTTTCTTCCTTGAATGTACCCTTTTCATCAACAACCAAATGAATACCTTCTCCACCAGTTGGGAATAAATAATGTTGTAAAGGAGTTGGTCTAAAATCAGTATAAACAATATGACATGGTTGATTATGGATTTTACAAATCCATTCGGCAAATTCCATTGCATTTGGTATAGTTGCAGATAAGAATACATGATGAACATTATCAGGTAATAAGATGATTGTTTCCTCCCAAACGACACCTCTACTCTTATCTCTCATATAATGAACTTCATCAAAGATAACCCAACCAACTTCTCTCATAATTTCCGAACCTCTATATAACATACTTCTTAAAATTTCAGTAGTCATAACTAAACAACCAGCATCTGGATTTATAGTAACATCACCTGTCATTAATCCGACATCACCAAATTCTGCTTGTAATTCTCTATATTTTTGATTACTCAAAGCTTTAATTGGTGAAGTATAGATAACTCTTTGATGATTTTTCAAAGATTGTGCAATAGCATATTCTGCGACAACAGTTTTACCGGCAGATGTATGTGCAGAAACTAAAACAGATTCTTCTCTATCAATACACGAAATTGCAGTATCTTGGAAAGGATCTAAAGTGAATGGATAAGTACGTGCTTCATCTTTACGTTTATGTTGACCAATTGGAATATAATCATAATTTGGAGGTACTGCAACTTGATGACGAACTTGATGTTTTAATTTAACTTTATTTGAAGGATTTTGCACATTATTACTTACTTCAGTTGATTGATTTTCATTATTTTCTGATGGTTTTGATTCTTGTGTTTGTGGTTGTAATAAACCATCTGAAGCTTCAATTTCACGTGAAGCTTCAATCTCCAAATCATCTGCAACTATAGGTAAGAGATCATTATTTTTACCATCAAGTTTTTTCTGTTTATTTTCAATCAGTTGAGTATCATATCTTTTAGATCTTTTAGCTTTGTTTATGCTATCACTTTGATCATCTTCTAATTTTCTCCTTGAATCTTTATTTAAATCTGGTTTTGATATTTCTTGGTTTTTCAAAAGTTCATCATTTGGAACTTCATCAAAAACATCAAATAGATCATCCATTTTTGTTTCTGTTTTGTTTTTGTTTTTTTGTTTCTTTAGAAGAAAGTTTGTAACTAATATACAATCAAAATATATTATCAAGAAAGTGAAAACGAATTAGAAAATGAATCTGAAAAAAAGAAAAAAGAAAATTTTTTTGTTTTTTTTTTTTTTCTTTTCTTGATTTCATGCGAACTAAAGAAAAGAGGAAATGGAAATGTATATATATATTAATTATAAAGAAAATGCTATTATGTACGACTGAAGGAATAAATAAAAGATAAAACTATATGTAAATCTTATACTTTTTGATACATTAAAATATAAGCTGTTTTATTTAAATTGGTTTTCTCATTTTGATCTGATATTGCATCATTTGGATTTATTTTCGTTATATTTGTATCATCCAATCTAAGCCATTGATTTTTCGATGTAAGCATATCAACTGTGTAATGACCGTTTTCAGTAGATCTACCATGATGGTAAACTACTCCTAGTAACTTATAATTTGGTTCTTCATTTACCATTGTAGATATACAAGATTTTGGTAAGGTTAAATCATGGCTGTACTTGATGAATTTATGTATTTTCTCAATTCTTCCATCAAATTTGGATGATTGATTGTTGAATTGATTATTGAATTGTTGTTTTGGAATATTGTTGTTGTTGTTGTTGTTATTGTTGTTGTTGTTGTTATTATTATTATTATTATTCTTTTTACTCTTTTTATTATTTACAACTTCGAATTCATTATTTTCAGATTTACTTTCATCATTAGTTACAAAGGAAAATCTTTTCAAATGTATTATTAAGATTGAAGGTAACTTATCAATGAAATTTTGCTTTTTAGCCATTGATGAACCTAAAGAAATTTCTTCATCTTGAGAAAATTTTTCAAAAGCTGTTAAAAGATCATGAGTTTTAGGATCACTTATATCCAATTGAAGTTGCATGAATGGATCTAAAGTAATTGAAGATTTTTTATTTGTAATTTTCAAAACAGATTTGAATTGACCACCAAATAAATTGACAATTGGTGATAATTTAACTTGACAAGTTCTTTTACCAATGGTTTTCATATTAGAACCAACTTCATTCCAATTATCATTATCTGTATTTTGTGTTATAGTTTTTTTTGAATCTTTTATAAACTCTACATTTTGAATGATTCTTTCAGTTAATTCTTTATTATTGAAAGCATTTGCAAATTCGATAACTTCATTATTTGATAAAGATTTTATAGAGTCGATAAATTCTTCATGTAATCCATCTAATAAATTATTCAAAAATTCTTCAGCATCTTCTTGTCTACCCCAACTTAAATGAGAGAATCTTGGTAGGGAACTTATTTGTGAATAAAATCTATCAGGATTTATTATACTATATTTCAGTGGAGTGAATTGATCATTATTGTTGGGATTTTTCGTAGATGAAGATGATGATGGAGTAGATGAAGAAGGTGATGGAGATTGGGATGGTGATTGAGATAATAAGGACGAAGAGGGGGAATGGGAGTGAGATGATGATGATGATGATGAATGAGAGTTATTTATAGGTGAAGTTAATGTTGTTGTAGTAGAATGTGAATTAGAATTTATTCTAAAACTATCTTGTAAATCCAATAAAGCATCTAATATGGGAGTTTTCGAATTCTTTGCATCTAAATTTTTCATTGTATTCTCTCTTATTATATTCAATACTTCAGAGAATGGATTACAATAGAATAAGAATTGTAAAATTGAATTCATGAAACAAATATTACCACTATTTTGTAAACCATGAGTAAAGATTGTTGATTTGGTGTCATTGTTAGTTATTTGATTGGAATATTTTGAATCAAACATTATTCTTAATAAAGTAATAGGTAAAGAATTTGAAGGAGATGTTGTGAATCTATCCGATAAAGTATTATAAGTTGAGTTTTTGATATTATTGTTTGAGTTTGTTGATATTGGAGTTTTAAATGAAGATTTTTGGGAATTGTTAGAAACAGGAGTAGAAGTTGAATTATTATTATTAGAATTATTAGAAGTAGAATTAGAATTAGAATTATTATTAGAATTATTAGAATTAGAATTATTATTAGAATTATTAAAATTAGAATTATTATTAGAATTTGAATTTATTGAATGATTATTAGATTTATTTGTTCTTATTATATCAGCAAAGGATAATTTTGAGTTTGGAGTTGATACAGTTGAGGGTATTGTCGTTAATTTAGTGGATGAAGAGAAATTTGAAGATTGTGAATTTTCAGAAGAAGAGATAGTTGAAGGGATTTTCGGTGAAACACTTGATGAAACATTTGATGATTTAGTTGATATAGTTGATGATGAATTACTTGATGATGTATTAGTTGAAGAATTAGTTGAAGGTGATTTCAAAGAAGAATTTTCAATATTTTCATTTATAGGGGAATTTTTTCCATTAGATTGAATTAATGAATCATTTTTATCAGATATTAGAATATTATTATCTAATATTGTTAAAGAATTAGTATTATTAAGATTTAAATTATTAATTAAATTTCTCTTTTTATAAAGTGACATTTTCCTATGAGGATTAAAATCATCTTCATTAGTACCGAAATATAATGGGAAAGATTGTTTGAAAACACCAGATTTTGATTTTGATTCAAGAGTAAATTTTTTATTCATTTCAAGGAAAGAATTAAATAATTCATTATCATTTTGAGACAGTATTGAATTTTCGGACGATTTCTGTGTCATTTTATATGAAGGGTTATTGTTATAGAAATATAAGATGGGGAAATTTGATTAAGAAGGAAGGTAGTAAGTGGTTCAATGATTCGATTGTAAGTTAATAGTACTTATAATCGAAGATATCGTTGATATCGTTAATATTTGATTTAGTTATATATAATTATATATAACTTCTACTGAGACAGACTCTTAATTTCTTCCACATGATTGAAAAATTCAATTTCTCATTTCTTTTAGTAGTTAAAAAAACGGGGGAAAAAATGAGAAAATGAGGAAAAAATTAGAGAAAAAAGAATAAAAAAATCAAAATTGACAAAACAGGAAAAAAAAATGAGGGAGAAGGGTAGTTAAATAGTTGGAATCAAATATTAATGGTATAGTGTATAGAATATAAGTGTATAGAGTATAGAGTATAGAGTATAATATTAATATAAAGTACAATTAGTAAGGGGTATTAGTAGGAGAAATAACAATATACTGTTTAATAAATATTACTTTTCTTTTTTTTTACTTAGAAAAAATTTTGTTGATTACATTATGTTTATGAAATTGAGGATGGGAGTAGTAGCGATAACTAAGACAATTGTGGTGATGACAACGACGCGACGATTTCCTGAGATATTATATGATGACAACCACATAATAAAGCATTTGAACGATTGAAATGACCACAAGAGAGACAAAGTATAGTAGTATCAGTGGATTCAATTAATTCATTAGAAGTATTAGAATTATTAGCAGAAACATCTAAATCATTGAAAACATCCCATAAGATATTATTTCTGTTGAATTTTTCAAATATAGCCAATGGTCTGGGAATATTTGATATATTACTATTATGAAGATTATTGAGATCATAATGATTATTTTCATTATTAAGCCAAGCAGTAAGTATTAAAGCAGTGTTGTTGTTTATTTTACCATCTGAAGAAATTAGAGAGTCAAGTAATGATTTGAAAAGGTCATTCTGCTGTGATTGGTTAATAATGATATTATTTGTAGAATCAATATCTTCACACATGGAACTGAGCAATAGCAAAATAGCAATTATATTTTTTATAGCAAAAAACAACAAAAAGGCAAAAATTCTTTAAATTTTGAGTTTAAAGCTGAGCAATTAGAAAAAGAGAAAAAGGGCAAAATGCGGAAAACAATAGTTATGCATTAAAAAATGCAATAGCCGATGCGACGCGACTGCTGCAAGCACGTTAAAAAAAAGAAAAAAAAAAAGAAAAAACTCAAGAGGGAGACAATAGGTTATTTATAGCAATGTCGTACTATATTAGTCAGAAGATAAAATAACTGAAAAGAGCCGCACACCAGCTGCACTGCCTTCCTCCTCTCCCTCCTCCTCCTCCTCTCTCTTTTTTAAACAGCCCTTCTATTGTTCATTTCTTGTTTTTTTACTGCTATAAATAGCATTTGTTTACATGACCATCCCTGTGTTTGTTTACATTCTTCCGTATCCAGGAAGCACGCGGCTGCGGAAAACGCGCCTTTGTTTATGATGGTTTCCGTTGCCGTGTTCTTATTGGCTAATGTTCATTCAACGTTAATTTTTTCCTGGTATTTCTATAAAAGAGACAGTTTCCCACTTATGTTTATCTTGTCAAGTTGTTTATGGATTCTATACTTCTTTTTCTCTTCCCTTATTTCATTTTATTTTAGTTTATTTTATTCTTATTTCTTATATCAACGAATAGTTCTTTTCAGTCTCTCGCTTAACAAACTACTAATAATTCAAAAATGCAATTCAAATTCTTAGCACCATTAGCTTTAGCAGGTTCCGCTCTTGCAGGTTTCTCAAACTCCACTGATACTACTATCACTGAAGTTGTTACTGCTTACACTACTTACTGTCCAGAACCAACTGAAATCACTCAAAATGGTAAAGTTTACACTGTTACTGAAGCAACTACTTTAACCATTACTGACTGTCCATGTACCATTACCCACACCCCAACCCACACCAGATCTCGTCACCCAACTCATGCTCCATCTCGTGCTCCAGATGTTGAATCAACCTTCGCAAACGGTGCTGCAAACATGGGTGTCGCAGGTTTTGCTGCTGTTGCAGGTGCTGCTGTCTACTTATTATAATTTCAGCTTTTTTTTATAATTTGTATTGATTTATTACTATAAATAACTCAAATTTTTTTTCATTTATAAATTAGTTTAATTTTTTTTTTATAATTAAATTAATATTGTTTGGGTAATTGTCATTAAAGTGCGCTTTAACATATTTTTCCATTTATATTTTTTCCACTCTTTTATATTTATTATGGAAAATCTTATACGTGTATTGATATATATTATACTTCTTGTCAACAACTAATTAAGTAGCCAATTAGCCAATTAGCCAATTAGCCAACTATGAACAGTCAACATTCTCAAAATGAAACTTTGAACCGTCTCTCCCATATCTACAACCTACCCTATTTCCTCAAAGAATCCTCTTCAGTATTGAACTCTACAACTAATTTGGATACTTATCAAAGTTTGATATTACCAACTCATGCAATAATTAATAACTCTAATCCAACTAACCTGAATATTTCCAATATCAATAATATCAATAATATCAATAATTCAAATCATAATGAAAATATATTAGATTCATATGATTTAGATCCTTATAAATTAGACTCTAATGATAATGATAATTTCGAAAATATAGTTGAAAATGATACTTCTCTTAAACATAAACATAATGAAAATTCTTCAATTATTATTGGTCATTGTATTGTTAATAATGGTGGTATATTATTGAATAATTTATCTAAAATTCCAAGTTATCAATGGGGGTTTAAACATGAAGATGAATCTATAGATTTTTCAAATACAAATAATAATAACAATAATAATAATAGTTCTAATAATAATAATAATAATAATTCTAATAATAATAATACTAATAATAATAATAGCTCAAGTCATGATAATATAAATAATATTGATACACTCAATAATAACAATAATAACATTTTATCAAATTTATCTGAATATAAGGGAACAACTATCTCTTCATTAGCAGGGAATATAACATCTACAAACTCTGGTGGTTTAAATTCAAGAATGAATAGATTACCAATTTTAAATAAATATTCAATAAATTTAATAAATAATTATGATTTGAATAATTATTTATTAGTTAATGATATAATTCAAGGTGGTAAAATAAGAAATTTAATGAATGGGTTACCATATTATAATGCAAATTTAGTTGAAAAGCAAATTAGAAATTTAAATTTAATTAAAAAATCAGATTTTAAAGCATCAAATACAAATACTTCTTGGTTTTCAAATGTCTTAAATCAAACTATTGATGATATCGAATATTTACATGGTGAAGTAATTATCAATCAATTTATTTCAAATAAAAGATTAATTAGAAATCATCAATGGAATTTATTCTGGTTAAATCAAATGAATAGTGTTATTCTCAATAGTAATAATAATAATAATAATAACAATAATAATTTTTTATCTTTTAAAGATTTCGTTATTCTGAACAACTTAAAATCTGAAAAATTGAAAGAATTACAAACTAAAAAATCATCAATAAAATCAGAATTATTAAACTTAAATTCTCTAAAAGAAAAGAAAAGGAATGATTATATTCTCAAACTTAAAGAAAATAGTGAAGTTTTCGACTATGATAAATTAATTGATAATTTGAATGATTGTGAAGATCTATTAATTGAATATGTTTATAATAATATCAATAATAATGAAAATGAAAATGAAAATGATACTAAATTTTTAGATAATCTGAAACCATTAATTGATGTTTATGGTGAAGAAATCATTAATTCTCAAATAAATTTGATGAAACGTAATAATCAAATATATGATTCTGAAGATGAGATAATCATATCAACTGAAGAATTCAATGAATATAAAAAGAAACTACAATTAGAAACTGAAAAAATTACTGATATTGAAAACAACACAAATAATGATATTAATTCATTAATTTATAAAACTAGATTCTCTAATGATTCAGATTTCATCCAAAATAATGAAATCATTGTAGAAAAAGAATTGAAAATCAATGATCCTAAATTGAATTACATTGAATCACATTTACTAGGTAAGAATAAAACATCATCAAATAAACAAAATTCGAAAAATTTCACTTCTAAAATCGTTAAAATTAAAAGAACTCCAAATCCAAATTCAATTGGTTTCTCAAATATAAGACTTCGCAAACCTTCATTTATGTAATATTAATTGTCCAAAATATATACCCTTATTTACTTCATCGTTCATTTATTTATTTATTTGAATAACAATTATTATAAACTGTTTGCTTATCTATTTATTTATTTTGTTTTTTTGTTTTTTTATAAAATTTTGGCGTGTTTGATATCATTTCTCAGTTTATACACCCAGAACATAATCAATCCTAATAATATAACAACAGGTAAAAATACTATATATAATAATGACTTGATCTTAGTAAGTGAATCATCACTATCATCATTATTCTTGTTTTTACCATAACCATTACCATTGCCAATTCTATTTTTATTAGAGTTACTATCATCTAATGAGGAATAGTATGTAGATATTTTCGATAATTTATCGTTCAAGTTATCTGACGTTTTGAATTGATTTTGTAAAACTTTATCAAGTGATCTCAATGTTGAATCATAATTATCTAATAAATTCGATTGCTTTTTCATCATATTAGCCAATTCATTATATTTATTATCAAGAATGTCAAAATTTTCATGAATTTTAACAAAGTTGTTTGAGATTCTATCAATTGATTTAGCTAATGTGAAAATTTGTTGTTGAATTACTGTTTGATCATTTTTCTCTAAAATTGATAATAACACTTCAATACTCTTTTTGATCTCAATAATGTCAATATTAACTTGTTTATCAATTAAATCACTCTCTTTGAGATTATTAGACTTCAGCAACTCTTCTCTTAACTTCTTCTCTTGGTTTCTAAATTCATCAATATTAAATTTCTCTTGTGATAAACTCTCTCCATGTAATGCAACCAACGTCTCATCTTCAATTTCTTTTAATTCACTTGTGATTGAATCATATGAAGTCAATTTCAAAATTTCAAATTGTTCATGTTTTTCTTCAAGTTTACTCGATTTACCAGTAATACCTAATTTCAAATTATTCATTAATAAAGAATTCAAATTAATTTTATCAGTCTCAAATAATAACATATTATCGCAAGTAATTTTAAATATTTTCTCATTTGAATCAAATGCTACTTTAATTGTCATTGGAATATTTGATCCTTGATATTCATATTTATATACACCAATATAATTGTTCAAATTGATTTCTTTACCATCGTTTAAATAAACTTTAATACATGGACCTAGTTTAATATCAAAAGTAACTAGTATTTGTAAACCATTGAAAATTTTCGGTCCACCAAAATTCTCATTATCATTTACGTCACCTTGATTGATTAAAAACATTGAAATTCCGGCATTAGTTGGTCCATAACTACCAATTGATCTAATTGTTAATTCAGTGGTGAAAGAATTCAAACCAGTATGAGGATGATTAATTGACCAAATTGAACCTGTCTGTATCTCATTATTACCTTCACTATTCAATTTTGGGGTTAAAATGATTCGACCTTCATTATAAATCGTATCACCAAATGTTGTCCAACGATTTTTTATATCATCTAATGAATTCACTGTAATCAAATTATCTAAAGATAATTCGGATATTTCATTGATTGCGAAAACCAGTGAAAAATATATAGCCAAACAGCTCAATAAATTTAAAAACCTTCCATTTACCATATCTAAATTGAAGAATTTAAGTATATATGGGTATTATTGTCCTTTATCTATAAAATGTAAAAGTCTATATACTATTAATAAATACAATTCACTAACCTATCCGATCTTCTTTACGTGTCTAACACATAAATCATATTGTAAATAATAAAAAAAATGAAAAAAAAAAATTGAGAAAACAAAAAACAAAATCGTCGCAGTCGCACCGTCGCGTCGCACCTTTTTTTTTACCTTTTTATAACTCCCGTACACCAATGGAAAAAAAAAACAGGGTAACTGTATACGCAACATTATATCCATTATTCAGGGTTTGATATACTATAATCATTGAATGGGTAGATGTAAGTTTGAAAGGTATGCTTAAATCATAATATAATAAATATCTCTTTACATGAATGCCCCTGTAATAATACTAAAGATATCCATGTAGTCACTCCATCTCCTCCTTTTCCCTTCTTAAACGTCGATTGTCAGTTTTGTATGGTGGCAAAAAACTACATTTTTTCATTTATAATAATAGTGCTCAGCGAAAATGAATTTTGGAAACATTTCTTTACGTAAATTTCACTACAATACTTTTCTCTTATTATAAGTATCTTATTTTGTTTTCAACAATTGTATTTAACAATTACTATTAACAACTACTATTCAATTAACTCTATAAACTAATTATTATTAGTCTTCTCATTATCCATCCTATTCTCTCTTTTTTTTTTCTTCCTCTACAAAGTAAACAAAAAAAAGGAAAAAAAAAAGATTATTGGATATCCTCATAAGGGCAAAACTAATATATAAGATTAACTCGTTTTGACTTTAGTGCAATCGAATAATAATAAAAAGGCGAATTCGCCTGATCCAAACCATTTCCAAATCATTGACCCATTAAATAACATCTCCACAAATAGTCCATTATCAAAAGACTTAATTAGAGCATCTTTATCTCAAATTTCAATACTAATTACTAGATTAAACAACAGTAATTCTGATTCAATAATTGAAAAAATTGACTCTATATTTGAGAAAAACGAACAGATTTATCCAATAGTCATCAAAAGGATAATTAATCAAATCTCAAGTGAAATAATCGAACTTAATAATTATACTGAATCTAATTCAACTGTCTTAAAAGTTTTAAATCATATTTTTTATACTTTAACTGTTTCAAATTCTGAAAAGGCTTATTTAATATCACAAGCTTTATTATATCCTGAATCTCAATTAGTATTATTTTCATTAAATAAGTTCTTATCTTTTTTCAAATTTTCAGATACTCAGTCTTTATTGATCTTACTCTCAACTGAACAATTTATTTTAAACAACAATTTACAAAATAAATTCAATTCTTTATTGGAAGATTTACCAAATAACTATATCAAATTCTCAAAAGGTTTAATTCTATCATCAATCTCATTACAAAATATTGAACCTTCAAAAAAAGATCTAGAAATTTTCAATTTTACCTACTTACTAATCTTACTATTAAACTCTAAGATTTTTGCTATTCCTCAAAAATTTATTGTTTTATCTCATATATCAAATTCAGTTAAACCTAAAAATCAAGATAATTTAATTGATCTAGATTCAACTTCAAATTCAATCCTAAATAAGTACTCAGATTTATATTCTAACTCAAATTTCAATATTTCATCACCAAATAATTTAAAAGACTTGAAAACTTTTGAAATTTATCAAACTAATATCAAACCAATCAATAATCAAATAAATATATTCCTAAATTCAGTACAAGAAATGAACTTCAAACAATTAATATTGGAATTTTGTAACACAAAATCATCCCCTGAAAAATTATTATCAGATTTATTGTCTATTCAACCTAAAGATGGTTTGAATGATTCCATTATTTTGATACTATCAGAAACTTTATATCCTGGATCTCAACAATCAATCATTAATAATGATGAATCTACAAATATAGTTTTATTAACTGCTAATAACTTACCCGAATCAACTGCAAGAGGTGCTAAAATCTTACAGCTAATCATTAAGCTAAAAGATTCACTTGATTGGGATTTGATTTTCAATAAAATAATACAATCTTTTGATTACACTAAAAATATCATTACCAATATCTCCTTGAATCAGTTCTTATCTTCAATTCAAACTGATAAATTAATTGATAAATTCTTATCGCATGTTTGTAAATATTCAGATATTCATTTATTACCACAAATATTGATAAATATCAATAATCTAGATATTAATGCAGGTGCAATTGATTTATTCAATTGTAACTTAACTCCAATTTTGTTAACAGAAACTAACTCAAGGCAATTATTACTCTATTATAAATATATTGTGATGCTAGAAATAAAGACTGTCGCATCATTAACATTCAATAAATTGAATGATAACTTGATCTCACAGATTTTTAACAAAGATATAAGAGCAGCTCCTGAATATATGATCTTGGCATGTTTACATTTATTGCATGAAAATTCAAATTCTGGTGAAAATGAAATTATAGTTAATATTATGCAAAATTTTTTCATTAACTTATTAGATATTAATTCACCATATTTAAGTGCAGTTTTCGCTCTTTTTGAAGAATATGACAATGTTGAATTCGGTAAATTACTAGTAAAATATCTTGATTTGAAAAGAAATCCAGAATCAATTCATAAAATTGCAAGTTTGACTGCATCTTTCAATGATGATACAGTAATCAATTCAATCTTAGATAGCAGTGATGATTTCCAGAAAAAATTCTCAATTGCAATTATATTCTCTCAATATGGTTGGAAACATTTTGAAAAATTCATCAATAAGGAATTAGAAACAAACTCTTCAGCTGTTTTACTTTCAATCATTGATTATTTGAGTACCCAAGCACAAATAGATTATGATAATGTTCAACGTGGTAAAAAGAATACGAAAACATTAAGTTTGAAAACTGTTTATTTCTTAATGACAACCCTAACTTCAGAAAAATTACCTGCTAAATTATTTGAAAGATCAAGAAATTTACAAACTTTATGTTTACAAGCATATCCTAGATTAATAAATTTTGGTCAAGGACATGATTCTGCTATTTTGATGAATAGTTCAAGTAATACATTTTCACCAGATGTTGAGAAAGAAATGAAATTATATTATCAAAAAATGTATAAAAAGGAAATTGAAATCAAGGATATCGTTCATATGTTACAAAGGCTGAAAAATTCAGATAATCCTCATGATCAAGATGTCTTTGCATGTATGATCCATTCATTGTTAGATGAATATAGATTCTTCCCTGAGTATCCTGTTGAAGCATTAGCAACTACATCAGTTTTGTTCGGTAATACAATTGTCTTCAAGTTAGTTGAAGGACCTGCACTTTCCATCTCATTACGTTATATTCTAGAGTCTGCTAGGGAACCACCACAGAGTAAAATGTTCAAATTTGCAATTCAAGCATTATTTTCATTTATTAAAAGATTACCTGAATTCCCAAAATTTTGTTCAATGTTATGTGAAATTCCAGATTTGAAAAGTCAACCAGAATTATTTGAAGTTTGTCAAAATATTGCCAGTGGAAAAATGTTACCAAGTAATAGTTCAGAAAGTGAAAATAACAATACTTTGAAAAATAATGTAATGGAGGAAGATCCGGAACTAATCTCCAAATATCATTCGATTTCAATTCCCGAATTATCTTACAATCTGGTTATTCAAGAAATTCCTCCAAATGAAATGTCAGATAGAATTTTATTTATGGTTAATAATGTCAGTGAAACTAATCTTGCCTTAAGAACTACAGAAATGAAAGAATTGTTAAAACCAAATCATTTTAAATGGTTTGCTAAATATTTGGTCAATAAAAGGGTTAAATTGGAACTCAACAATCAAAATCTCTATGTCTCATTTATTAAAAAAATTGATTCTTATGAATTGTATAATTATATTACAATTATTACAATAAGATCGATTGTTTCACTTTTGAATTTAACTTACAAAGATGACGATCAATCTAACAGAAGTTTATCATCAACAGAGAAAACATTCTTGAAAAACTTGGGTTCTTGGTTAGGTCGAATCTCTCTATCAAACGATCATCCAATTTTACGTAAAGATATTTCATTCAAATATTTGTTGCTTGAAGGATATAATCAAAATACTTTGGAATATATCATCCCACTAATTTGTAAAATTTTAGATCAAACTAAATATTCAATTGTTTTCAAGTATCCAAACCCATGGTTATTAGGTATTTTGCAAGTTTTGAAGGAAATATATGATCATGCAGATATAAAATTAAATTTGAAATTTGAAATTGAAGTTTTATGCAATGATTTGAATATCAACTTAAAAGACATTGAAGCATCCAATTTTATAAGATCGACCAATATCTCTGAGATTAACGATTCATTGGAATCACAGAAACTCATCTTTAATATGGCCAAAATGGCATTAAATGAGAAAAGAGGTGTTCCTGCAATTGTTCCTTCACCTGAATTATCAATTAATAATAGCTTATTACAACAACAACAATTATCAGCAATTCAACAGATTCAACAGATTCAACAACAAAGAGTTCTTGCTCGTAATGGTATGCAAAACTCGCCAGTCGTTTCTAATACAACACCATTGGCACAACAAGCAGCTCTACTCAATTCACAACAAAATCAACAACAGCAACAACAACAACAACAACAACAACAGCAAGCACCTAACCCATTTGAAAATTTAGTTGGTAATACCATTTTCGTCAGTCATCCTGCACTAAAACGTATTCTGCAACTCTCTATCACAAAAGCAGTTAAGGATTTGTTGCCACCATTGGTGCATAGAACAAATACTGTTTGTTTAGTTACAACCAAAGCTCTGATTGAAAAAGATTTTGCTTATGAAGTTGATGATTTTAAAGTTAGGAAAGCTTACATTAATACTGTAAAATATTTTGCAGAGCATTTAATTTTAGCATCTTCATCTGATCTAGTTCGTGATACTATTCAAAATAATGTTCAACAATTTCTTCAAACATATATGAACTCATTACCTAGCCCTGTCGATCCTGCATTTATTGAACAGATACCAATTGCTGTCAATGATAATCTACAACTAGCACTATCCATCATTCAAAAGGCAGCTGTTGATAAAGTAATTCATGATATGGATAACGCAATGTTACCTCATATTGCATTACGAAGACAATTCAAAGTTACTTCACCAAATCAATTATTCTGTGACATTAAGAATGTATCAAATTATGCAAAGAACTTACCAGAACCATTGGGTATCAAACCAGGTGGTGTTTCTGCTGCTCAATTTTACATCTATGATGAATTTGGAAAAGATAAGACAGATTTACCAATCCAATCTAATACTGATGTATTAGAACATTTGAATGCTAATACTGATTCATTATCAGTTGAAGCCAAACAAAGATTATTACAACAGCAACTATTGTTAAGACAACAGCAGCAACAACAACAAATACAACAACAAATAAATAAAGTTCCAGTACCATTACAAAATCAAGGTCAAACATTACCTCAGTCTCAATCTCAATCTCAACCCCAAGTTCAACTACAATCTCAGCCACAATCTCAATCTCAACCACAATCTGTACCTCTACCACAATCTCAGCCTCAATCTCAACCTCAATCTCAACCTCAACCTCCTCATGCTCAGAACAATATTCCAGTTGGTGTACTTGAACAAAGCATTACTTTCATCAATCAACATATTGAAGCTATTACTAAGGCAATTGAGGAATTTGATGATAAAACAGTTAAGTTATCTGATAGTATTCCTGATACAGACAATATAAAAACTCTATTAGTTGAAGTTGTTCATACATTGACTAGAATTGGTCAACAAGAGCTCTATATGAAATATGTTCAAGTATTCATCAATTCGTTATTCAGTGTTGAAGATCCATCACAATTATATATTGATTCCTTTATTTTCTTGATCGGTAATATTTGTGATGTATCATCAGTAGTTATCAGATATGTTACTATTTGGTTGTTAACTTCAAATGATGAACGTAAATATAATAAAAAGATACTTTTAACATTCATTACTGAAGGTTTCATTTCATTAAATGATTTGTCCTATGCGTTAGCGAAGAAAATTGAATCATCTAAAAATGATGAAATTATTTCCTTCTCATGTGATTTAATCAAAGAGTCTGTTTTTGGACCAAACCCAATTGCTTTAAGATCAGATTTTATTGACCTTATTTCATTATTTGAAAATGGTGATGAACAGATCAAAGGAAACGAAAAGGTCAAAGAATTATTTGATATTTTATCTAGCTCAAAATATGATGATGCTATTGTTAGATTGAAATCTTGCTTCTTGAAAGAAGGTAATGTTAAAGAGTATATGGTTTATCTATTTTCAGAATGGGTCAAACTATGCAAATTCTCCAATAATTCCAAATATCAAATTGCCTTTATTTCGCAAATGGCTGATTCTGGAATTTTGACAAAATCAGACTTATTCACACAATTTTTCTCAACTGCATTAGAAATGTCAAGTGTTGCATTTAGTAAAGAAACTGATAATTTCAAGAAATCACCAATTGATTGTTATACATCAATTGATTCATTAGCCAAGTTATTTGTTATGCTATCATTTATCCAAAATGATACATCATCTAACAATGAAGTAAGAATTGACTTTATGAATAAATTATTTTCTGTATTCATGTTAACATTTGCAAATGATCATGAAGTTGACAAAGATAACTTTAATGAGCGTCCATATTTCAGACTATTTTCAACATTTTTCTCAGAAATCAATATATTAAAAAAAAATAGATATGAACCATTTGCAACTAATGAAGAAGAAATTGATAGATATAATAACTTATTCATTGAAGTTTATAAATCATTAGCAGACATTTTATTATGTTTGCAACCACCTGCGTTCCCAGGTTTCACTTATGCATGGATGTGTTTAATTTCACATCGTTTGTTTATGCCAGTTATCATTGAATTAGGTAATGAAGATTTGATTTGTTGTGAAAAATTCACATCATTACTTGTGAAATTACTAAAATTCCAAAGTGGTTATATTGAGGATGATACTATTCCTGAATCTATTACAGTTATTTACAAAGGTACCATTAGGATATTTTTAGTTTTGTTACATGATTATCCAGAATTCTTAGCACAATGGTTCAATCCATTAATCAGTGCTACATCTATGACATTTTTACAATTAAGAAATATGATTTTATCTGCTGTACCATTCAATATGAAATTCCCTGATCCATTTCAACAAGGTTTGAAAGTTGACAGGTTACCTGAGATTGGTATTCCACCAATTATTTTATCAGATCCAAGTCAAGTATTAATCAAGAAACATATCAAGAAAAACGTTGATAATTATTTGAGAATTCCATCAAATTCCTTGTTGAGACAAATTCTACATGTATTAGAATTAAATGAAGAAGTTAAAGAATGTGGTAATGGATTCTCTAAGATTAAATATGACAATGAATTAATAAATGCATTAGTTCTATATACTGGAATTTCATATGTTGATGAAAGGGTCAATAATAGTTTAGCGTTCAATGCTAAATCATCACAAGTAACATTAATATCATCATTAATGCAAGAAGGGGATATAGAATTACAATTTTTGATATTGCAAGCTATTGCAAATAACTTAAGATATCCAAATGCTCATACACATTGGTTTAGTTGTATTGTATTACACTTTTTCGGTTCCAAAACATTATGGCACGATAAACGAGAATCTGTACAGCAATTGATTGTAAGGGTGTTATTAGAGAGAATCATTTGTCATAAACCACATCCATGGGGATTGTTGGTTACATTTATTGAATTATTGAAGAATAAAGATTATGAATTTTCAACTTTACCATTCACTAAATTAACACCTGAAATTGAAAATGTATTAGGTGCGTTGATCAAGCATGCTACAGGTACATCGACAGTTTCACCTGTAAACCTTCCTGAGAACTATGTATCAGTGAAATGATGTGATAGATACAACACACTGGTGTATATTGTGTATATTTTGTATTATAAAATGATTATTTATAAAGAATCATTTATTATGAAGTCATATAGTAGGAAACTGAATGTGTTTTCTATTTTTTATTTTCTATTTTGTGCTTTGCTTTTTATTTTTTTTTTTCCATTCCTTCGCTTGGAGAGAGAATCAATTGTTCATCACTCTTTATCATCATTTGATAGTATGTTAATTACTTTATTTTCTCTCATAATCTTGGGTAATTGTCTTAAATACGGTACTGAATTTTGAATAAAAACACAGTGAGAAGTATGTTTGCAAGTTTACGAAAGAGAGTGACCAATTTCCGTAGGAATTCAGGCGATGATTCCGACGATGATGAATTAGAATTGCGTAATAAGGTTGCAAAGAAACTGCATTCTAGAAGACCACCGAATACAGCATTCAGACAACAGAGATTAAAATCATGGCAACCTGTATTGACTGCAAAGATTGTAATACCGTTACTGTTAGTTGCAGCCGTTATATTCATTCCAATCGGTATAGGTATCTTTTTAACGACGTACAATGTTGAAATTATTCAAATCGATTACAGTAAATGTAATACTGAAGCTATATCTGAACTACAAGAGATGAATAAGAAATACTATAGTTATCACTTTAGAGTATCTGATTCTATGACTCCACAATGGTCATATAACAGTGATACCAATGTTTGTACACTACAGTTTAAAATACCAAATGATATCAAGGGTAATGTATTCATGTATTATAAATTGACCAATTTCTATCAAAACCATCGTAAGTATGTTGAATCATACGACTGGAATCAACTTAGAGGTAAGGCAGTCCCATGGGATGATATTTCCAAAAAATGTGAGCCAATGAGGTACAGAGATGATAAGATTATCTATCCTGCTGGATTGGTTGCGAATTCATTATTTAACGATACATTCTCTAATTTAACGAATATTGACAACAGTGCTGATAATTATGGGTTTTCAAGTTATGGAATTGCGTGGAAATCTGATTTAACTACGTATAAAGTAAGTCAATACAATATATCAGATATTGTACCACCAATAAATTGGATAACACGTTATCCGAATGGATATAGTGAACAAGATTTAGTTGATTTAGCATCGAATGAACATTTCATGAATTGGATGAAGACGGCAGCATTACCAAGTTTCATGAAACTATATGGTAAACATACAGAAAAGAATAGTGTATTGAAGAGTGGTACATACAGAGTAGATATTGAGATGAACTATCCTGTTACTATTTTTGGAGGTACTAAATCATTGATATTAACTACATCTAGTGTAGTTGGTGGTCGACATATGGGTTTAGGTATTTGTTACTTAGTTGCTGGTGGATTGTCAATATTGTTTATGTTGTTGTTCCTCATCAAACAGTTATTGACAAGGAATAAGAGAGAACATTCATTCTTGGAGAATTTGAATGAAGGACATCCATTCTCATCTACTTCTTCGTCCGGTATGAGACAAGTTTTATAATGTTCTATAATGTTCTATAATGTATAATTCTGTAAAACACAGTTGTTTAATCTCGTGAGTGTGTGAGAATTGGAATTTGCGGGGGGGAGGACCTTGGGGGGATCACACAAAATTCACATTTTCTTGTTTTGCCATTTGATTGTCTTTCAATGTCCTTTCTTTCATCATCCTAGAAGTATATATCTGTATATCTCGTAGATATGAGTAGAGCAAAGAGAATAATCAAGGAACTAGAAGATGTTCAAAAGGATAAATTATCAGGAGTTACATTGAAAATGGCTCAAGATGGTGATTTATCACATTTAAAGGGTACATTTCTTGGACCACCAGGTACTCCATATGAAGGAGGTTTATTTGAAGTTGATATTAAAATACCTAATGAATATCCATTTAAACCTCCAATTATGAAATTTGATACAAGGATATACCATCCTAATATTTCATCACAAACAGGTGCTATATGTTTAGATATTTTAAAAGATGCATGGACTCCAATATTAACATTGAAAAGTTCAATGATTTCTTTACAAAGTCTGTTACAAAGTCCTGAACCAACAGATCCACAAGATGCACAAGTTGCTAAAATTTATTTATCTGATCCAAAGAAATTTGCTGAAACTGCTGCAAATTGGACGAAAATTTATGCTCCTAATGATAATTATAAACCAACTGGTAAGGAAGATTACAGTGAGTTTACTAAACTTGCAGAGAATCAGAAAATTATAATCAATGATATTGATGAATGTGAAAAATACGGTATTGATAAAAATACTGTTAAAATATTTGAAGATATGGGATTCCCAAGGGATAAAATTATAGATGCGTTAAGGAAACTCAACATCAAACATGTTAGAGTTGATGACGACGTTACTCAACAAAAAGTCCTTGATGAAATTCTTAGTTGAGTAATATGAGTTTTTTTGGAAAGGAAAATTATTTGTTTCAATTTCAAATTAAATGTTTATAATTGTTTATAGAAAGTTTTTCATACATATATAGTTCAAAGTGAAATTGTATAAACTTGATATTATAAATTATTTCGATTATTATTTCGATTATTATTTCGATTATTATTATTATTATCTTCTTTATAAATTAAACTATATACAAAGTATATAAAAAAAATCTATAATTCCAAATACTTTTAATATTTTTTATCATTGTTACCATGATGATTGTAACTGTTGTTATTATTTTTATAGTTTTTCTTTCTAGTATTTTGTCTTCTCTCTCTTTTATCGATATTGTACTCAATTGACGAATCATCCTTTATTGTTCGTTTATTTAACGCTTTCTGTTGCATATCTTCATTATCGAATTCAACAACGGCAATCTTATTAGCCATTACATGGACATCAGTAAAGGATATTCCTTCTTTGATCAATGCGGATTTGATTGCATCAGCCTGTAATGATGCATTTTTACAACTAATAGCAACTTCATAATGTTTATTTTCATTTCCTGAAGAAGATAAAGATGCTGGTGCTGTAGTTGGTTGGTTATTACTTGTTGATTTATTAGATGTGGAAGAAGTTGCATTAGTGGAGGTAGATGTAGATGCAGTTGTTGATGTATGTTTAGTGGATGAACTTGGAGCTGAATGACCTTTAAGACTTGAAGCCCAACTTTGTGGTTTTGGAGGAATAGCTGATGGTGTTAATTTGGATGATGTTAAAACATTTTGTGTCTTTGAAGATGTAGTTGTTTGTGAGTTGCCACTATTGGTAGTTGGTTGTGATACTTGTGATTTTTGTGTTGAATCATGTATCGTTGTTGTAGATTCTGCTGAAATAGAAACATTGGACGATGTTGATGATGGTGTTGATACTGTAGATGATGTCGTTGTTGATGTAGATGTAGATGCAACATTTGTTGATAGTGTTGGTGTTGTTGATGTTGGTGTTGATGTCTTTCTAGATTCTATTGATTTTGATTGTAGAGGTTTTGATGATGATGTAACAGGTGAATTTCCAGCAATCTTTTTATTTTGTTGTACATGTTTAGTGTTGGATGTTTGTTGATTTGATTCCTCATTAGTAGATATGTTGTTTTTATCTGACAGTTGATTATCTATTGTTTTTGATTCAGTATTTTCATTCTTATTACTTGATTTCAATGTAGTATTTTGTTGTGATTGTATACTGTTCTTTTTAGTACCATTTTTCTTTTCATGTACTTCTATATTATCAATTTTTGGAGATTCAACAACCTCTTGTTGAGTCTTTTTATTTGTTGCATCATTTATTATTTTACCATTATTTACTGTTCCATGTACTTCATTTGAATTTATAATTGAATCGTGTTTTTCAGTATTCATATAATCAATAATAGGAATATAGACCAAAATATCACTCTTGATGTTGTAGTTATCCCTTTTCTCATGAGGAGAGAGTATGAAAGTTTGAGTGAATGTTCTCGTTGGGAGGATTTTATCCTCATCATCAAGATCATAATCTTCCTTAAGAAGAAGTTCACCAACAACAGTACTAATTAATGAATCATCTGAATTTTTAATAGTATTGACAGTTAAAATCATAATTTTACAATATGATAAAGCAGTTAGTGACTTCCAGTATTTTTCAATGTTTGAGATGCCATTAAAATCTTCAGTAGCGTCATCTGATGCATTTGGTGATTTATGTTTCAGTACTGCATCTTTAGTATATAATTTATACAGTTTCGAAGGATCGGATGCAAGTCTATTATAGTAATATTTGATGAAATCGGTGATGATATGATTTGGATCCTTCTCGTAATCGGTTAATGTCATTATATATGCAGTAAGGGTACCTCTATTAGATGGTTAAATGAATAATATAGCAAGAAATAAGAGAAGAATAAGAGATCAGAAAAGAACAGGAAATATGGAAATATGGAAATATGGAAAAAACATGGAAAACTTTCTCTTTGCCACTCTGATTTGCAACATGAGCCTGAAATTTGAAAATTGAAAAAAAAAAAGGAAAAATTTCTTCCGAAGAATTTCTCTCCATTTTTTTTTTCTCGTTTTCATCTGACAACTTGTACTATATTACATGGCTCACCTACTCACTCACTCACTATATACATCGCTTTTGAACCAATCATCGGTTACAAATCTGCAACAATTAGTAAAACAATCTATTTCTTAGAAAGCTGATATATTTATAAAGAGTCTGATGATATATATAATTATTGTAGTAACCGTCTTCATTGACGATTCACAAACATCATATGAGATGAAATCCCAGTCTTGGGATCTGTAGAAAGACCTGGAGGTCCATTAATATTATTCATATTAATACCTCCTCCTCCATTCATAGGTGTATTCAAATTCATATTCATATTGTTCACCCCATTTGGTATACCACTAGGCATACCGTTAGGAATGTTATTAGGAATGTTATTTGGAATATTGTTTGGAATATTATTAGGAAGGTTGTTAGGTATATTATTTGGTAAACCATTCATACCATTCATACCATTTGGTAATCCATTGGGAATATTTAAGTTATTCATACCTCCAATGTTATTCATCATCATATTATTCATTCCTCCAATACCATTCATCATCATATTATTCATATTACCATTCATTCCATTTGGTAAATTCAAATTGTTTATATTACTCATGTTATTCATATTATTCATGCTATTTATATTATTCATGTTGTTCATATTATTGATACCATTCATATTATTGATACCATTCATATTGTTCATATTATTCATGTTATTATGTAAATTCATACCATTGTTGATATTATTCATACTATTCATATTATTCAAACCATTCATATTATTGACGAAATTATTCATTGTAACACCATTTGGAATTCCATTAGGAAGATTATTCATACCATTTGGAATTCCCCCAGGAATATTGTTCATACCGTTTGGTATACCATTAGGTAGAGAATTTAATAAACCATTCTTATTGTTTATTCCATTCATATTATTATATAACTGTTGTTGATTACCAATATTTGGTTTATCAGCTTTGTTTATTTCACCATTATTAGATGCTAGATTTGAATTTGATGATAATGGTGTTTTATCTATTTGCTGAGATCTTTGAATAGAAAGTTTTGGATTGTTGGTTTGTGCTTGTGCTTGTGCTTGTTGTTGTTGTAATAAAATTTGTAATGGTTGTACACCATTTTGTGGTTGTGGTAATTGTGGTGGTAATTGTTGATTTTGAATTGCAAGTTGGCCTTGACCTTGAGATTGTGCTTGTGATTGTGGTTGTATTAATTGTTGTTGATGGATGTCATATTCAGCTGAATTTTTAGGAGATGATGCATAACTACTTGATGGTGTTTGTTTTATAGTTGTATTATCGTACAATCCAAAAATTTTATTTTTCAATTTTTCGAATTCGGCAGGATTGTGTAATCTTTTCAATTCCCAGAAACATAAATATGTTAATAAGGATTGGCCACCAACTTGACTAAGATTAGTCAAATTAAGTAATTTACCAAAACCCAACTCTTCAGTTAAATTGTCCAGTGTTAATCCTTGTTTAGAAGGAGAGATCATCTTAAGATCATAGAAATTGGAGAAATATTTCACCAATAGTTCATCAAATTCTATTTCACTAGAAGACATTTCCTTATTTATCATTAATGATAATAAGAATCCAAAATCGTAACCTGCATTGAAACTTACCCATGTTACATTATTAACCAAACATAATCCACTATCAATTAAACATTGAGCAAATTCAAATCTATCAATACCTTTGGTCTTCAATTTACTGAAATCTATACCTGTACTACGCAGTAAATTAATTGATTCATTATCAAACATTTCATCTTCCAAATCATAGCAAAAATTGAATTGCCAGGTTGATGCAACACCTTCTGGTCTCTTCCCATCCTTATCAGATAATGTTATACCAATTTGAATCAAATTTAATAAATCTGCATTTGACCTAATAGTTTGATAATGATAATCTTTTGTTGATCTGAATGAACCAATAGGTCTTGCAACTATTCCAGCAAATTCAGTGGACAAAAAAATATAGTTAAATCTTTCAGTTAGCTGTCTGATAGCAATCAATTCAGTTTCTAGATTTTCCTTCCAAACTTCTTTAATTATTAATTGTGATTGATATTTTTGTAGTAACTGAGCAGTATTCAAATCATCAGGTGTTGGTAAATTATCATTGTTGGAAAGTGGGTTAGTTTGAATTTGCTGTTGCTGTTGTTGCTGCTGTTGCTGAAGTTGGAGTTGAAGTTGTGCTTGAGCTTGTAGTTGTGCTTGTTGTTGTGCTTGTAATTGATGAAGTTGTGCCAAAGAAAAGTTATTTTTACCTTGTTGTGTTAAAGGATTGAATATTTTAGCAGTTGATGAGTTCATAGAAGAGTTTGGATTTTGTAATCCTGGATTCAAGCCTTGAATTGGTGTCTGTGATTTCTTTTCCTGTTGTTGA
The DNA here is from genome assembly GCA_030579495.1 of Pichia heedii. NCBI lineage: Eukaryota > Fungi > Ascomycota > Pichiomycetes > Pichiales > Pichiaceae > Pichia > Pichia heedii. The sequence goes on along the minus strand of JAKTRA010000018.1, from coordinate 99,619 downwards.
AGCTGTAATTGATGTTGTAGTGCCTGTTTCATTTGATTATTTTGAGGTATAGTTTGCACTAAAGGAGACTGTGATCTATTAGAACCTTGAAGTGCGGCTACACTACTATTCAAACTCTTATTTACATTTGAAATTGTATTCAGATTAGCATTTGTGTTTGAATTTGTATTTGAAGTGGAATTAGTGTTTGTATTTGAATTTGAATTTACATTAGTATTATTAGTATTTGTATTCGCATTTGAGTTTGCATTCTGCTGTTGTTGTTGAAGCAGATTCAAAAGTTGAAGCTGCTGGGCATGTTGTTGAGCCTGCTGTTGTGTCTGTTGGAACTGCATTGGTCCTAGAGTATCTACAGTTAAAGAATCCCAAAATGTTAAAAATCAGTCTTCAGCCAAACCTTCCACATAAAGGCAAAAATCCACTTTTCAGTGGAAGGCACCCAAAATTTTTTGGAGATAATTATATCGGAAATTTCGGGAAAAATGGATGGAGAGTGAGAGTGAGTAATCGCAATATTGGTAATTGATACGTTGGTTATAGTTATAAATATACACTAGTATTATTGTAAAGTTAGTATGATAGTATAGAAATGGGAATAAAACTATGGATATGAATATATGAATAGAAGTCAATATAAAATAAACGATTAGCAAAAGGTAACTAGACATAGAGAAGAATTGGAAAAGAAAGAATGTAGCAAATAAGGCTATATTTAATTAGAAATGATATTCAGTAAATGGTTATATAATCATACCTTTTGTTTTTTAGAAGAATGTTGTTGTTGTTCATCTTCATCAACCTCTTCTTTTCCTTCATCTTCTTGTTCTGCTTGTCCATCAACATCTTCCTTTTCATCATTATATTCTGCTTGTTCTGCTTCCAATTTAGCAGCTTCTCTTTCTGCTCTCTTTCTCTTATAATGTGCCTTTTTATCTTCACCGCTTCTTTCAGTAGTATCTTCTGGTGGTGGTACAAACCATGGAATCTTACCACGGTTGAAATCTTGAATAACTTGTCTAGCAACACCAGTTTCATCAGGTTCTGCACCTCTTAATAATTTACCAGTTTTTCTTGCTAACATTTCAATAAATTCATCAGCATCTTTCCAACCACTTATTTCATATGTTCTTTCAATATGTTTTCGTTGACATTTAGCTAACAAATCAGGTATATATTGTGCAGGATATGAAACATGTTCAATTCTAACTACCCCTCTAAATAAGATATCTGATTCGGAATCTTTAGTAGAAGGTGGAACAATTCCCGGACAATCAATTAAAAAAATTCTTTTCATTAATGTGATATATTGCCAAACTTTGGTTTCACCAGGAATTGGTGCAACTTGACAAACTTTCTTACGTCTAAGAGTATTTATAATACTTGATTTACCTGTATTTGGATATCCAATAAATCCAACAGAAATTTGCTTTCTATCTTTATGTAAAACTGAAAATTGTCTTAAAAGTTGAATTAATGAACCTTTACCAAATGAATTGGTAATTGAGGCATGAAATGCTAATGTTGGATAATCTTTGGATAAATGTTTGACCCAAGCAGCCTATAATAGTAAAAATAAAATAGTGAGAAAGAAATAAAAAAAAATGTTAGTATTTTGTTCTAATTTCGTGTTGTTTTTTTTTCATTTTTCATTTATTTTCATCAAACATCATTTCAATCTATTTCATTGATAGTTTCAATGGTAATAGCTACAGAAAAAGAGGAGAATGTATGGTTTCTTACTACGAACCTTTGCATGATGAAAAATCAATGATAACATTGATTGCTAAGGTTCAACTCATAGAATCCACAAAACATCTAAGGTGATACTTCAAAACGAAGTCTCGGTGATTAAATCAACTCCAGAACGGAGAGCAAATCGGTCGATGTTTGTCAATCTTCCAAAGATGTAACAGATAAGCTATATTATGATAAGCAATATAATTTCAAGTTAATGAAAAAAATATTGATAGAATATCCTGACAAAATCTTTGGTGTAAAAAGAAAAAAAAGTTTTGAAATAAAATGAAATGATATTTGAACTAAATTGAATTGATGATCTATTTTGAAATCCTATATTGAATAAAATACTTACTGCAACCCAAGTCGGAACTAAATCACATTTATTTAACACAAAAATTAAATGTTTATGTGGACATTCCTTTTTGATATATTGTTCAACTGATGTACATCTAGTACCTAGAGGATCTCTTGCATCCAAAACATGAATAACAACATCTGATGAATCAATAACTTTATATAATTCATTCCAAATTCTCTTTGATTGACCTTTCGAGAATATATATTCTTTAGTTTCAGCACTAAATTCATCTGTATCGATACCCCCCATTAAGCCCAAAGTTGGTTTCAAAACTTGCTTTTCCTCAAATTCTTCATTATCTTTATCAGTAATTGATGCTAATTCTTCTAATGAAGAAACTGCAACATTAGCCTTTTTCCTTTGTGCTTTTGGACCAAAAGTTTTCGAATAAGATTCAACTTCTAAAATTTTAGCAGTTGGAGATTCACTACTATCTTTTTCATCTAATAATGACATTGGTAATTTGTTTCTCTTTAATAGAACTGAATAAGTATCATGTTGTTTATCTGCCATCGCATCTCTGAAATGTGATAAAGCATCTTGTGCAATAACTCTTGTATTACCAAACCATCTTCTATTTGGATCGACTCTCGCTGTTGGAACTTTAGTATCTTGTAGATATGCCGCTTTAATAATTTCACCTTGTGCATTACGTGTAGCACCACCACTTTTATACATATTCAAATGTTTAACCTTCTTTGCATCTCTATAAAAATTTTCACCCTTGACACGAAGGTTACCATCTCTTAAATCGCCCTGTCTTTGACGACGTGCTTTTTCTGTCTTCCCTGTAGCCATTGAAGATACCGATAAATAATTGAAATACTAACCAAGCAGGATCAAAAAGTAAAAGTAAAAGTAAAAGTAAAAGTAAAAGTAAAAGTGAAGGTAAAAGAAGAAAGATAGAAAAGTGGAAAAAAAAAAAGTGAAGAAAAAAAAAATTTTTTCAAATGAAACTGAAAATGAAAATTAAAAAAAAAAAAAATGAAATTTAAAAAATATTTCTGAGTGGGACACACACATTGAGTAATTGTACAATTATTATTATGAACCACGACTTGAGAGTTTGTTTATCATTGAGTTGTATAATGGCAACTGAGAATATGTGAATAGTAATATCCATGATGCCAAGACATTGTTATAAATATCTGCTCTACTACAAGTTAATATCTATTATATCTATCCAATATGTGAATCTCTTAATGGAGAATATTTATCTTGTAGCCAATTGAGCGTCATTAAGTAGTGGAAAACTTCATTAGACTCAATCACAGTGTATATTGATTGATATTACAGTTCACATCTATCAACCGTCGAACAAAGAAGTAAGTGTAAATAGCTATAGTATGAATACTCTTCATTCGTTCATTCACCCACAATTTGAAATTTCACTGAGCCTTTTCCTATCAATATCTGATTTAGCGAATTTCCCGTGATTTACCCGGCCGTTGGCTTAAAACAAGTAGATTTGATGACAATTATTAAGGTGTATAGAACTTTTGAAGGGTTTTTGAAGAGTTTAGAGAAAGAATTTGATTGTGGAGTCCTGTTTCAAAAGAGTAAGCGATGGTGGAGATAGGGAGTATTGAAGATGTCCTGGAGACGTCTTCCCCCAAAAAAAAGGACAGATCATCTCCATTAGTGAGCAAGATTAATAGTAATTATAAAAATGATGATAACAATAACAACAAAGAAAATGAATCATCTAATAGTTCTGATTGGAATGAATTTGTAGAATATCCTAACAACAATGATGTATCTATATCAATTGAAAAACATTCTGAGAAAGTTTCTGAAAAACTCTCGGAGAAAGCAGTGGATTTTGATTCAAAACCCTTAGAAAACCATTCAAGCAAAAAACATAATCAAGTAGAAAGTAGTCAGTCTAATGAATCCAAGAGTTTAGGGAATATCGAAACTACTGTAAATCAACTCTATAATAATCTCAATAATACTAACAATAACTTTACCAATGAGCTCTTTGATGAATATAATGAAGATGAATTAACGATTAAACTAATTCAAAAACTTATTGAAAATCGAAGGGAGAAGATCAAATTACGAAAAGAATCCAATATGAGAATGAAAACTTCAAAAAATACCAAGAAACAGAATAGTTCTAACAGTTTGAATTTCGATAAAGAATTTAATGAACTATCCAAATCAATTCCTCAGCTTATCAATGATGATTTCAGAAACACCCTCTCGGAATCTAATGATGGGAATCATGTAAAGACTGAATCAAATATTAAAAGTGAAACTGTCAAATCGACAAGGAAAGTTGAAAAAAAATTGAATTCGGAGAATCATGTAAATTCTTTGAAAAATTATGGGAATATCGAATCAATTGACAAACATCAACGTATAATACGTAGGTTAATACATAAAATTCACAAGAAACCATATCGCTCAGATTGGGATATCGAAGAATGGAAATTACTACAAAGATATATTAGAGAATGGAGACTTAGTGGAGATGATAAAATGTTTGAACCTATAGTAATTGAAGATTTATTCAATTGTGATATAGATGAATTGAACATTCGTATTGACAGTCTGAAATATTTGATGAAAATCAAACGTAATAGTGATTAGCTTTTGTGTGATATATCGAAAGATTTTCCTTTGTTTTTACCTTACGTGTTTTATTTAGTGTATATTATTGTTATTAAATTATTAACAAAAAATTTGGCGATTGTAAAAGTCTTGTCTTTGTTTAAAACTATATCGATAAAACGTAGAAATCACCTTATTAATACTATAAAAAGAAGAAAAATAAAAGGAATAGAATATGAGAAGGGTAATAAAATAGAAATAAAGAACTAGGTAATCAAATGATACATAAGATATGGATACATATAGATATAAATCAATAAAGACATATATAATAAAGATACTTACTCAGTCATTTCTCCTATTTGCGATTAGATAATGTATATTGAATTGAAGTGAGAAGAAAAAAATCATATTCCCTCTACAATCTGTTGATCAGTAAGATATGGAATATTAACTCTTAGTCTATGACTTGAAGGTAGTTTTGGAATCACAACTATCAAACAAGCTATTAAATTGATAACAAATAAGGTAATATCATAATTAGAATAATGAGTTGAAATTAAGAATAGAGCAATTGGAACACCTAATAAAAATTTCTTAACAGGTGTAAATTGTGCACCATTATCTATTTGTTCCCACATATTGAGGTTATCAAATGCACCATTATTGAAATCAAATGGTGTACCCTTAACTTGATGAAACATAATATAAGAACCAATAACATAAGTGATATTAGTTAGAGTCCAACTAACTTCATTACTAAATATTGGAATTAGATCATATAAAACTTTTAACAGCATAATAATGACGATATGAATAATCCATGCACCTTTGAAATGTACCCAATTGGCATTCATATTATCTTGAATATCTTGATCTTGTTTTGTTTCAAAAGTTTCAGGTTGAACCTTGGAGATCAAACTCGACGATCTTCTACGTCTATGACCTTTATCTTGAGGATGAGAGTTTGTTGGTGAAAGTTTCATTTTCTCTGGAGTAGAAGGTAAACCAGGAAATGGTTCTGCATTAATCTTTGGAGACAAATGTGACATTGTTGATATATAATTGATATATTTTCCTTTATTAAATTTATTGTTTCTAGTTATGTACTCCTGCTTAATGTATAAAGAAAATAATACTGACAATTGTTTAATCGTTGATTATTACTATGTAGAAGTATCCTTTAAGACTTTCTTTGTTGGTTTAAGAAAGGAGTAAATGATATAATAAGAAACAATGATCTTGGGAGGCAAAGATTCAAATATTTGAAACTGAGCTTTTTTCTTTCTTTTTTTCTCTTTTTTTTAGCGTCTACACAATAGCTCAAAAACTCATCTGGTGACAGTTTTACGATGATGGGGGTGATAAGTATAATAAAAATAATAATAATAATAATTTGAAAAAAATTCGTAGAATATAGAGAATATATAGAATATAGATAGTTTAGATAAGAGTGACAGAATAATGGAATGTATAAAGGGTGAAAATATGAGATAACATGAACATGAACAAAAAGAAATTTATGAAAGAATGTATTTTGTTGATCAGTTTTCAATTGATGATTGTTTTACCTTTAATTTAGCTAATTTATCATATTCACCTGAAAGGATTCTTTCTACAATAATATCATCATTTTTATCGAATGATGCTAAATCGAATTTATAACTAGTTGGATCTTCACCATATTTCTTGAAAGTATCTAAAACAGCGGTATCATTTTCCTCTTCTGCCTTTGATTTAACTCTGTAAAGTAATTCTCTCTTTGCCCATTCAGTGACGTCCATATCATCTCTCCAGAAGACAGTAACTGCAAGGAAACAAAATGCTGGAACAAAAAGAATATGTGCGATATTCTCCCATCCTTCCTTTTCTTCTCCATCTCTAACGATTTTCCATTTGATTTCACCAGTAGCAGTATCTTCATATGGGATTTTATCAATGATTAAACCAGAAGATGCCTTTAATTTATATAAATCTGCATCATTGTCCAGGTATAAGTCTTCGTATTTTCTTGGGAAAGTGAAAAATTGTTCAAATAATGAAAGTTTTCTTTCTTTAGAGTATGTATTCAAGTATGCAATAGTTTTAAGTTCTTCTTCAGATGGAGTTCTCTTAGAACCATCTTCATTTTGGAAAAGATGTTCTAAACTTGGTAATTTATCCAGAAGTTCACGACATTTGATTTCTGCATCAATATCGAATTTGTTAATTGCAGTCTTATGAAATGTTCTTCTAGCAAGAGATGCTTTGACTGTATTTCTTAGTATGGATCTAGCAAACATAGCTTGACTTGTACAAAGACGAAGGAAGAAAGATAAGATGCAAGAAAAGAAGAAAGAAATAACCCTATCTTTACTCTTACAGCTACTTAATTACTTACTTCAACTAACTAATTCGATGTTTTTTCCCCTCTCAACAATTTTTTTTTTTTTCCTTGAAAACGATGAACTTCTGTGCACCGTGCGACACTCTTTTTGTCGTTGCTGTAACATGAATATTTTTGTATTGCTCTGTGGCGGAGTCTTTATCTTACTTTATCTTTTCAATCTCAGTGTGTATGGCATCTCTTTTATTAGAGTCTGTACGTGTACCGGTTGATGCTGCAATTGGGGAACTATCTGAACCAATACATCTAGTTCAAGGCTTGTCTGTGTTTGATATTTCTTTCGGATCTTCAGATATTCGCATCGCTTCTAGAGATGGTCGTTATCAACCAACATCTTTCCAAACATATTCCCGTATTACTGCCTTCAATTCCATTTCAGTAGGATCCATTGGTGTGTATTGGATACTCATTCTCACAGAGTTGGATGAATTATATGTACTATCTTTGCAGAAAAAATCATCAACTTCTATATTCACGACAAAATTTAATAATGCGCTTCATAATTCAAATGAAAAGCTAAATTCATACTTTAATCTAACAGTTGTAAAACATATCCAAATTACAGATATCTTCCTTAAAAGAAGAATGAAAGAATCAATTGATATTGATTCAAGAAAAATGTACATTAATGGTAGATCCAATTGTTTCATTGAAGTTGACTCAACCTCAAAGTTTATAGTCATTCACACTCGTCATGGGTTTATTGACATATTGGAATTCGCATCTTCTAAAAATGATATCTTTCAAATGTTTATAGATAATAAACGATTTCCTGGAACTGTTAAAAACCCAGATATGTTGAATCTACCGAAATACACCATTTTCGAAGAAATCCAATCATTTTGGATTGGCAATGATTTAATCACTGATATGAATCATCTCAACTATAGTTATATACAGCTCATTATGAGAAAAATGGATCTTACTTATGAAATAGTGTACTATCAGATTGGCAAAATGAAAACTTCGATAACTTTTCGAAAAAGTTCACTTACTAATAAATTTGAACAGAAACCTGACTTGATCATTCCAATGGGTTACTTTACCATATTCTGTTTCAACGACCATCATATTATATGTCCAATACCTAACATTGACTTACACTACTTGGGAGATAATAATGAAATGATATCATTAGAACAGAATTCTCTATTTAATAATTTATCACTAAGCTCAGGGTTGCATAGATCTTTTATAACATATCATAAACTAAATGATCATTTATTACTTTTGGTAACTTCCAATTTACAGATATACGTAACTTTCATAAATTTTAAATACACCCCTTCAGAGTATGAAATTTTGGTGAATTCATCGGTCGGTAATCGAACTAGAAGTAATGATATCGAATATTCCAATAGTAAAATCAATATTGAAGAGTGGAGTATCAAACAGGTAAATTATGAAGATATTAATATTTCAAAGGATGGATATATTACTATAAGTGAGGAAATTTCAAAAAGTATATCTTCTATTGTTGAAAAATATGATATCAACTTCCAGAGAAATAAAATTCAAGAGAAAATTCATATTCCCTTTAAATACAGTCAAAATTCAATCTCCAGTATGATGTTTCCTAAAAACAATGTAAATAAACTAATATTCTCACATGGAAATTCTTTCAATTCATATATTGAATCGTTGGATTCATCATTGAAAATAAGTATTAATCAAAGAAAAATCAAACAATTTTTTATTCTTGATTCATTCATCATTGTATTGATAGATTGTCATAATTATGATCTTTCAAATTCCACCTCTAAAGAGTGTATCAAAATTTATAGCCAACTAGATGATAAGTTCATTGCTACCTATGAACTAGATGAGAATATCAATGTTACTAGTATGAAACCACTTACTAATTTCAAATCATTCCTACCACAAAACAATGATTTCAGTGGACATGAAGTTAGTTTATTGGAAAAATCATTGGAAAAGTCTTTCATTATACTAACAGAGAGTTTGAACTATGATGATTATGATAATGATGATGATTACATCAAAAGAAATAGAACAGAAATATTACTCTTTATCATCAATGAAAAGAATGAACTTCAACTTAAGACAATATCAATTTTAAATCATAGAATAACATGTTTTGATCAAATAGATAACAGAACTCTATTATTATGGGGGTATAAAATGCAGTTTAATATGGGTTTAGAAATCTATAGAAATGAAGATGAAAGTAAAGAAGATGATAGAAGTTATAGTTTAGATTTCAAATTCATTATAATCTTGAAAAAGCAGATTTCAGAATTGAAAAATAATATAACTATTACTAAAGAACTGAAGAAATATTTATGGTTGTTGATTGATCCTTTCAGTGGTATCTATTTAACAAGGATTGATCAATCAAATAATAGAGTAATCAAGCCGAAACTATTATTTGAATGGTATTTGATATCCACAATTGACGTATATTCAGCAGATTTTATTATATTCGGTGATTTGTTTGGTAATTTATTCACAGTTAATGTTAATTATACTAAGAAGATTCCGAAATTTGAAATTCATGCAGCATTCAGTATTTCCAACTATTCAATTACATCAATTGTATCTCATAACATCTTAGATAACAGTTTGGGAGAATCAAATAATAAATTTAAAATTTGTACAATAAGTACATCAAATGGGGAAATTTTCAATCTTCACGGATTCAAGAAAATTGATGGTGATTTTGTTAAATTGACCAAATCAGATAATAAGATAACCAATGGTAAAATAAAACAAAAAATTGAATTTATAGCAAATCCAATTGATCTTCAAATACCGGAAAAGGATCCAATCAAGTTACATTTTGAACTTATGAAGTTTAGATTTGAAAACTTCATTAAAGTTTCATTACTTACCGACATTTCATTAGATAAATTTGAAACTAAGATGTTGATCCCAGTGATAATAGATATTGAGAATGGAAAGAAGTGATAAAATAATTATGTAATTGTGTAAGAAAAGATTTTGTGAAAAAAGAAAGAAGAAAAAAAATTGATTTGGACGAGACCGGAGTCGAACCGATGACCTTTTACTTGCAAGGCAAACGCGCTACCAACTACGCCACACGCCCAAAAGAAAAGTGATCCCTAGCAGGATCGAACTGCTGATCTTGGCGTTATTAGCACCACGCCTTAACCAACTGGGCCAAGGGATCAATTTTTCAATTTCAAATTTTACTCTCACTTATAACTTAGAGTTTTCCATTGTATCACGTGATACAATTTTTTTCTTTAAAATTTGAAAATTAAAAAAAATCAAGAATTTGAAGAATTTAGAAAAAAACTAAAGTATTAAAAAAAAGTAAAGAAGAAAACTCTAAAGATTAATATGAAAAAATAAATAATGCAGATGAGATAAACGTTGTTGAAAATACAAATACAACGTTAATAATTCAGTGATCAGGTAGGTCTATTACTTATATAACTAGATACTACATCAAAAGTAAAACACTTCTACACTACTATTCTACAACTATAAAATCCTAAAATGAGAAAATGAGAAAATAAAAGAGAAAAAATGAAGACAAAAAAAAGGGGAGAGAAAGACGAGCAACGAGGAAAAAAGAAGAAGAAGAAAAAATGGGAGAGGGCGTGTATATTGTACATTGTTGGAGATTTGCATTGAATTGAATTGAAGTGAAGAGAAGGTGAAAGTGAATTCAACTGGATTGATTTAATACAATATTTACTTTATCTATATCTGTCAAGTATTTCTCTTTGTCAAGTGTTTCATCCTATCTCATATTCACAGTTTTGAAATTAATATCTTACGCTAATCATAATCTTCTTCGAATTAATTAAGACTAGGAAGACGAAAACAAGATAGAAATACAAGTTAAAAACATCACTTTTCTTTACTTCATTTTTATACACATATTAATACATTTACATCAATATAGAGTTAACCCCTCTCTACTTTCCTCTATACTTATTTCTCTATTATAATTGGAATCCTATATTTACTAACTAACAATCATTTAAAAGTCTTTATTTTTTCTTTTTCTTTTTTCCATTTCTTTTTATACAATTCAAATCATTATGTCAGTCATATCCAAACCAATAAAAAAATATGGTGTCACTGAACCTATTTCAGTTGAAGGTCCAACAAAACAAGAAATAATGTTAAATGATGCAATGATTCAAGAACTAAGAGTTCAAAATTCATTTGAATCTGAAGCTGAAACTGAAAAGAGAAGGAAAGTTTTGGCAATTTTACAACAACTAACTCAAACCTTTGTTTATAATGTTTCAAGAAGGAAAAATATGAGTGAAGGAATGGCAAAAGATGCAGGTGGAAAAATTTTCACCTTTGGTTCATATAGATTAGGTGTTTATGGTCCAGGTTCTGATATTGATACATTGGTAGTTGTACCAAAACATGTTACAAGAGAAGATTTCTTCAAAGATTTTGAAGAATTATTAAGGAAAAGACCTGAATTACAGAAAATTCAACCAGTTCCTGATGCTTTTGTTCCAATTATTAAAACAGTTTTCGATGGTGTCGATATCGATTTAATTTGTGGTAGATTAGATATACCTCAAGTACCATTAGATTTAACTTTAGAAGATAATAATTTATTAAGAAATATTGATGATAGAGATCTAAGGGCTTTGAATGGTACTAGAGTTACTGATCAAATTTTACAATTAGTTCCACAGAAAACAGCATTTAGACATGCACTTAGAACTATTAAATTATGGGCTCAAAGAAGAGCAATTTATGCAAATATGTTTGGATTCCCTGGTGGTGTTGCTTGGGCAATGTTAGTTGCTAGAGTATGTCAATTATATCCAAATGCAGTTGGTTCAGTAATAGTATCCAAATTTTTTTATATTTATTTAAGATGGAAATGGCCACAACCAGTTTTATTGAAACCAATAGAAGATGGTCCATTACCTGTTAGAATTTGGAATCCCAAATTATATGGACAAGATAGAGGTCATAGAATGCCAGTTATTACACCTGCATATCCATCAATGTGTGCAACTCATAACATAACTGCTTCAACACAGAAAGTTATAATTCAAGAATTAAGTAGAGCGTTAGAAATTATGAATGAAATTCAAATAGGTAAAAGAGAATGGAAAGATTTGTTTGAAAAACATGATTATTTTTATCGTTATAAATATTATTTAACAATTATTGCAACATCTGAAGGTACATATGAAAATCATATTAAATGGTGTGGTATGGTTGAATCAAAATTAAGACTTTTAGTTTTAAAAATTGAAAATATACCAGGGGTTGTTTTAGCTCATCCATATGTTAAACCATTTATGAAATCATATATTTGTAAAAATGAGGATGATTTAAATACAATGAATCAATTATATGGAACATTACAAGGTGAAAAATTTGCACAAGAAAATTTAGAGGAGATTAAAATGGATGATGATATAGATACTAAAGAATTAGAAGAAAAAATTAAAAATGACGGTAAATTATTACTTAATGTAATGAAATTATATATTGGATTAGAATTAGATTTACAAGGTAAAGAAAAGAGAATGAATATTCAAGTACCATGTACAGAATTTGATCAAATTTGCAAGAATTGGGTTAATTATCAACCAAATATTTATTCATTGAGTATTAAGCATGTTAAATTATGGGATTTACCTAATGATGTTTATGATGAAAACGAGAAAAGACCCATTAAAACCAAGAAGAGGAAAACTGATAAAAATGAACAAATGAACAAAAAACTGAAAATGGTTGATAGTGGTACTGAAAGTCAGAGTCCAGCTCCAAGTATACCACAAAACAGTAGGTTGGATAAAGACGTAATTCCTACTACTACTACTACTACTACAGCAACTACTACTGAGAATTCCAATCCTTCTTCTACTCTACCAATCCAGTCTGAGACCAATGCATCTACGCAATTGCAATATAGTATAGTATAGTATAGTATAGTATAGTATAGTATAGTATAATGTAATGTAATGTAGTAGTAGTAATAATAGATAATACGACAATTTCTATGTCATAAATCAAAGGAGTGGCTTTCACCAATTCTCTCTCTTTCTCTTTCTCATTCCCGAAAATTGCATTTTTCTTGTGTTTTCCGTTTTCCGTTTGCAATCTTGCTACAACACGATAGACTTCTTTCTATAACTATATATATAGCATTACCCCTCCCATATTATGCATTCAATCACATCTAAGCTGCTAGGTATGTATCTATAGTATTGACAATCTACTAGAGAGACTCTTTATATATCCTTATATCGTCAATTGCGTAATTTTCACTAATGTATCACATGATATACTTTATCTGAAATTGTAAACACAAGAAACAGAAAAGATGTTCACAGAATACTAACATTATGCTAATTTCACTTCCAATTTATTTGGTTGGGTTATCCAATACTCTCTATTTCTTTTCTTTCTTTCTTTTTTGATTCTAATACAGGGAAAGGGGACAAAAACTCATCAAACTCATCAAATTCTTCATCTATAAACGATTCTAAAAATGTCAACGTCGAAGATATCGATGAAGTTGACGATCAAGGTCAATCGATATTAATGGGTATAATCTCTCAATTGAGACCAGGTTGTGATTTAACTAGAATTACACTTCCAACTTTTATTCTTGAAAGGAAATCAATGTTGGAAAGAATTACAAATCAACTTCAACAACCTGATATTTTAATTGAAGCATCGAAAACAAAGGATATGGTTGAGAGATTTTCATTAGTTGTTAAATGGTATATGTCTTGTTGGCATATTGCTCCAAAGGCAGTTAAAAAGCCTCTTAATCCAATCTTGGGTGAATATTTTACTTGTTATTGGGATTTACCAGATGGTTCTCAAGCTTTCTATATAGCAGAACAAACTTCCCATCATCCTCCAAAATCATCTTATTTTTATGCAATACCAAAATATGGTATTAGAATTGATGGATTAGTTGCTCCTAAATCTAGATTTTTAGGTAATTCAACTGCTGCAATGATGGAAGGTTTAACTAAATTAACATTTACCAATATAATTGATGAAAAAACCGGTTTACCAGAAATTTATACATTGACTCAACCAAATATGTATGCAAGAGGTATTTTATTTGGTGGTTTGAAATTTGAATTAGGTGATCATCTGCTTATCAAATGTTCTTCAAATAGTTTAACTTCAGATATTGAATTCAAAACTAAAGGTTTTATAGCCGGTACTTATAATGCAATTCATGGTACGATTGAAGATTCTAACAATAAACTTTATGAAATTACTGGTAAATGGAATGAAGTTATGATGATCAAAGATTTGAAAACTAAAAAATCTTCAACTTTCTTTGATTGTTATAAAGCTAAACCTTTACCACCTAAAGTTAGAGATATATCTGAACAAGGTGATCTTGAAAGTAGGAAACTTTGGTTAAAAGTTACAAATGCATTAGCAAAAAGAAATCATGAATTAGCAACAAATGAGAAATTTAAAATTGAGGAAGAACAAAGAAATGCGGCAAAGAAGAGGATTGAAGATGGTGTCGAATTTCATCCAAAATTATTCAGAGAATTAACAATTGAAGAAACAACAGAATTCGGTAATGAGCATTTAGAATTTATCATTTATAAAGATCATGCTTTGAAAAATGATTTAGTGAAAAATAATGTGGACAAATTCTTAGAGCATATCTTTGAAATTGCTCCAATTTTACCAGGTCAGCATTTCAATGCACAATTCGAAATTCCTGCATTTCAAAAAGTAACTGAATCAAAATAATATACTTTTCTTTTTCACAATCTACTCCATCTCATCCATTTCAAACTTTTCAGCTCTTTTTTTTTGTACGTGAAACTTATAAAGAAGATAAAATTCTGTTAAAAGAGATAAAAAAAGGAAAAGAAGATGAAACTCATTCATCCACGGATCATATATCTTTACATTATGTTGTTTTCTAAATTATATAATTAATTTTTTAACAGCAATAACTTTTTTTTGTGTTTTAATTATTACTTTCATTATTTTATTTATCAATTTTTCTCATTATAAGTAGTTTTATCTATACACTCAACAGTACTCTTTTCATATTATAAAATTTCAGGAACTCATCTTTGAACATCTGACAAGGTAATACTTCTCCATTTATGTCTGTCATACATTTCTTTTCCACATTGATTATACATTCCTTCTCTTTTTCAAATGCATCTATCCGTAGTTTCATCTCATTCAGCAGATCTGGATCGATGTTCAATCTCTTGTTTAATATACTTAACATAGATATTCCTCCATATGATCCTATAATCATGACTGATGTTTTAATCTTTGAATAGAGTTTGTCAAAATTTTCTCGAATACCATCGAATTCTAATCTTCTGCTGTTGGATATATCACTAAAATTAGAGAATTTGATCCATTCTTGTCTATAATATTCCATTGTATTGTACTTTAAATCAATGACGCAATCTGAAAACACCATCCACAAACTATAATCATCAGTTTTCTTTTCAAGAAACTCAATTATCAACATAGCCATTCTCTCCCAAGATGAGTAATCTATGATATTGGAAATGAAAAACCTTAATGTGTTACATGCATAGTAGTTTCTTGGATGTTCTAACACCGAGTTCAAACATATCCGTATTGCATATTCAAGCAAATCAGATGTGTCTTTCGATTCCGCCATTTGACATATTTTTGGAAATATTTTCACGTTATCATCATATTCAGAAATAAAACCACGGAAATTTATTTGATTGTGTATACTAACATAAAGTTTTTTGAAATATGTCCATAAACATGAAGATTTATTTGTTTTATCAAAATTGCACGTTAAATATCCTCCTAAAATTATAAGATGTTGATATTTAGATATTAAGTCATGTGTAGAAACTATCTCTGAATTGACATATACCATACTGGTATCGTTGGCCGTTACCAATAACACGCCCAATGATGCAATATCCATGTTTGCAGTATCCCTATCAATCTCATTCTTGTATTGGTATATGAAACGATATGATTCTAAAAAGATCTTTTTCATCGTTGTTTCAGATATGATTACCTCTTGATATCCATTCACACCATCATTAACGTCTATTATATCTTTTCTACTTTGAATCAGGTAATCTTGCATTTCCTTGGATTCTTTGATTATTTCATCAGGTAGTATCTGTATTCGTTTGATACAGAATGAATTAATATCAATTAAAGATTCTACAAACTGCTTACTTATTTCCAACGGATGTTCAATCACTGAGTCCCCTTTCAGATCAGTATTCATAGTACTCACTTGGACTCTTTAGTTCCACACACTGATACCTTATAGAAACAATCCAATGAAGAGAAAAATCTGAGTGGTCTCTCTAAATGCGGGATTGGTATCTTCATTTATTAGTCATACGTTTCAATGTCTTCATCGCCTTGCAACTATGTTTCAAATGTTGACCAAGTGCAATATGTGTAATCAATCATGAAGTAGAAATACGTATTCTCATTCAGATCATTACATTAATGGTCATACCTAGTTTGTCATACACTACGCAACAGCTCCAACATTCATTGAATAAGAAATGACATGGAACCGCGTTGTGAATTAACTTGTAACAAATATCATGAGTCGAAGAGTATTCAAATATTTCTTCAATACATCACAATGGAACATATTCAGATAGCTGGGGCATCACTCCCAGTTACTAATGAACATGCACCTGTTACCAAATGTACGAACTCTTTCACTTATTGAATCAAACTGCGAAAAACTAACATACTAACATAAATTCAATTAAATAGCCATTGAAGGATATATTTTAATCGTTACAAACCTACATCCTGAAACAACAGAGGAGAACATTTACGATTTGTTCGAAGAGTACTGTCAAATAACTAATCTTCACTTAAATTATGACAAGGAGACAGGATTTGTGATGGGTTATGCGTTGATTGAAGTAAATAATGTCGATGATTCAAGGAGAATACTAGATTTACATAAAGAAGAACCATTTGAAATATTCGGTCATGAATTGAATATTGACTACGCCTTTGTGGAAAGCGACAGAAATAAACACTATAACAGAAATAAACTCAGAGTCAGTGATAGAGATTTAAGTCCTTGAAGAAATTAACTATAATGATTATAGTGAAATAAAAATATAAAAATTTAAAACTATAAAAAATATAAAACATTTGTATAACTATGATAAATAAATATAATAAGTATAATCTGCATGATTCATTTGAGTTAAGTAATTTGGTCTTATTCTTACCTACATCATGTTCAATCTTCCATTTCTGAAGGTTTCAATAACCCACCAATTCTACTTGCCTTTTCTCTATGTAATCTTTCTCTTTCTAGTAATTCTTCTGCTTTGTCATCTGCAAATAAATAATCAGTTGGATCTCCACCATATTCTTTGATTTGAACCAAGAAATCTCTCAATAAGCCACTGAATTTAACTTCATTATCAAAACTATTGAATAAAACTTGTAAAAAGTTGGAGACTTGTTCATTCTGCAATTGATTGAATGCATTTAATAACATATTACCTAAATATTCTTTCAAGAATACTGCATTTGGTGTTCCAGCAGGTGCTGCATCAACAGGATAAATGGTCTCCGTTATTTTATTCTTCACAACTAATTCCAACATTTTAGATAATAATTTTGTCTGTAGTTTAAATCCAGCTTTATGATCAGAATCAGTCAAAACATAGAAAACATCACTTATTATTGGGAAATAGTAATGTCTGTAAAATCCAATAGCAAATTGATTTTGTGGACCTAACTTCTCAATATTGATCAAAAGTTCATAACATAATGTTAGACCAGAATTTTCAACATCTCTATTATTATGTTTGAAAGCCCAAAGAATTGCATCAATGAATGACTGGAACGATTCTGGTGGGAATTGTAGCAATGCATTAAAACCTTTCAAATCAATTTCTCTCAATAATTTATAAAATTCAACTCTATGTTCAGGATATTCTGTAAAGTCTTTATTTATCATATTGAGTGTACATTCAAAAACATTTGCTAAAATCAAAACAATTTCGTTTGGAATCAATGGCCCAACTTTATTCACCAATGTTGATAAACAATTTAAAACTTCTGCATCTCTAGCATCTGGAACATTTTGTTTATAATCTTCCAAAATTGATGATAATAGATTTGGAACTAAATCTCTAACAATTTCATGATCATTATCAGCTTTGGAAATATAAGTTTCTAATAAAATCAATATTTCCTTTTTGATTGTTCTCCAACCTCTAACTTTTGGTGTTTTAGTTGCAATCAGACCATCTGTTGAAACAGCTTGTGAAATCAATGAACTAACAGCTTTATATAATGATAACATATCATTATAAATCAATCCTAATTGATAATAAAAATGAGGTCCTAATGGTTTACAGACAGATACATTGGTTTTGATTATATTAGAGATAATTTTAACAATTTCAGGATTTGATAATAAAGTAGGATCTTCACCTGCTTGTTGAACAACAGTTGACCATGCAATATTAGGTAATTTCATTAAATCTGCAATTAATTTTTCCCTTATAGAACTTGTATTTTGTGCAGAGATGATTATACCACATGCTTCATAGAATGTATGAACTTGTTGAGGTTGTAAATCAGACGTAGTTTCTTGAATATTTTCAATAATTTCATCAATGAATGGTTTAGATTCACCCGATTGTTGAATGACGAAATGTCTTTTACACTTTTCAGTTATTTTGATAAATGTATCACAAGCCATATCTTGAACACCTTCATGAGTTTCATGCATGAATTCAAATAATTTATTGACAACAGTTTTCAAGAATTTCCAATGAGCTCTTAAAAATCTTGGATATTGACCAACTATATACATTATGTTTGATGCAACAACTGCTTTATTATCTTTACCCCTTTTCATTTCTGTTAAGGCCAATAAATCTTTGATAACCAACACTAAGAATCTTTTCTCTCTTTCCTCATCCATTGAACCAGAAATTGAACCAATTGCCCAACATAAAGTATTAATGTTATGCCATGACCATTCAGAACCATCAATTTGATTTGCTAATTTAGCTGACATTATAGATTCTGTATCGTCGACATCTAAATGTGTTAAGTAAACTAAGACTTCTCTAATTGATTTATATAATTGAATTGTATCACTTTCTTTAACAAATTCTCTAACAATTTCACCTTCATCATTTTCAACAATCAAAACTTCTTCTGGTCTAACCATATTTTCAATCATAACAACCCTTAATTTCGATAGAATATCATTATATAGATTCTTACGTAAATTTTGATTGGCTAATAAATTTGAATTCATTGCACCATTTCTTGAATTATATTGTAATTGTAATAAAGCTGAAGAATTTTTTAAAGTTGCATTTTGAATTTCAGAATATAACCCATTTACTAATTTGACCCAGTAGTCTAAACAAGTTTTAAATAATTCTCTTTCATCAATTCTTGATAATTGAACCAAATAATTATGAGCAATTAAATTAACATCATTGTATTGTTTTGAATTCTCTAAAGCATCTAAATGATTTGATAAGAAAGTAACTAAGAACATTGCTAGATCTTGCATAAACTCTTGATCATTTGAGGAAGCAAATTTATAGGTTTTCTTTAGATCTAAGTCTAGAGGGATGACTTTAGTAATTGATTCAATTGACATTACAAACATTGAAACGAATTTTTCATTATATTGAGGTTCAATCAATTGTGAAACTTCAGTCAAACATTTGATAGTAATTGATCTAAATTGTTCAACTGGTAAGAATTTGGTGGATAAAAGTGGTAGTAAATTAGTTTCAAAGTTATAACCAACAGGGATCCAGTGAATATATTTATATAAACATTGTAAGGTTGCAATAATTAAAGAATTTTTATTTGCCTTATCAAGTACTTCGATACACAATTGGAAAATTTCTTGGAATTCATTACTCATATTGAGTTTTAAGGATTTTGCCTTTGCTTGAGTCATTTGATCAGCTGAAAAATCTATAATTTCTTCACTTAATAATTTTAGAATAATCATATTATTTTCACAAACATTGAAACCGGCTTTACTTGATTGAATAATCTCTGGGATGAAATTTGGCCAATTTTGAGGCCAATCTTGTTTAACAATTTGAACTAGAGTTAAATCACATTTATTGATTAAAGCTTTATTGTTTTGAAATTGATTATCATCATCACACATTGAAATAATCATTGAAGCAATAAAATTTCTAATACCTAGTCTTTGGTCATTTGGTAGAGCTTTCCATTTAGTTTTGATTAGATTATTTAAAATAGATAATCCGATATATTTGGTTTCAGTATCTCTTGCAAATTGTAATATTTTATCAGCTCTAGTCCAAGCATCAGGATGATCTTGGAACTTGGTAAGTATAATTTGTGCTTGCTTTTGATCATCACCTTTACCCCTATAGAAAGTTTCTACTACGGTGTCTAGTGCTGATACATCAAGATCTTTCGAAAAATCTAGAATCGATTCCATGGTTAACGTAGAGGTTGATATACGTAGTGGAGATATATGTGAAATCAGTATAGAAACAAAGAAAACAAGATAGAAAAGAGTACCTAGAATATAAAGAAAAGACATGTATATACATAATATTTTTAAAACGAAACAATATTTTTTTTCTCTTATTCTTATTGAAACAGCGACATGGGCTGAATTTAGTAGTGACAATTTACTATTGAGTTCATCCATTTATATATCCATCATCACTATACACATCCATTAAACAAATAATTGGTTACTCTGTTTCACCATTCTTTCACGTTTAGTAATCTTGGTTGTTTTCCCATCAACCAGTCTATTAGAGATTTTCTTTTGTTCCATTAATTCTTTCTCTTTAATCATAGCGTCAACCCTTTCTTTCTCAGATTGTAAAGACTGATCAAATCCACTACTTGATAAACCAAGAACAACTTTTTCATCCATACATAGCTTACCTAATTTCCCCATTCTAAAATCTTGTATTAAAGTAATTGCACTACCAAGTAAATTAGGTTTCCACAATTTTGAATTGGGATTACCTCCATTTTTCGATTTTTTCGATATAGCAGTAAGTAACTCATATACATCGTTTGTTTGATGTTTGATATATTTTTTGAAGTAATTAGTTTTACTGTCTGATAGATTAGCTATGTACAACAAATAATCACATGCAATTATAGGATCAATTTCATTATGGTTTAGAGTACCAATTAAGTATAATGATAGAACTGTTTTAATGTCATCAACATGAGGTAATAAAACACCTGGTGTATCATATAGTAGAATTTCAGGATCAGTTGAAATACGTATGATTTCACTAGTATTTTTAGTAACACCTGGCATATTACCAGTTTGAGCAACTTTCCTGAATCTTTCTTCCTTTAATCCATTTTTTCTCAGCTGATTAACTAGAGTTGATTTACCAACATTTGGCATACCTACAATCATTAATCTTAACCCTAATGGAGGTTGTGGATACATTGAATTATATTTTGATTTTATTAATTTGAGAATTTTAGTTATATCAGATTTACGATTTGTATCAATTGATAAATAAGTCTCAGATCTTGGAGAATGCCATGAATGAAGTAATGAATTTGGTAACGTGAATCTATCCTTTTTCGTATATACTATTATTTTATCCTTTGAACGAAAAACATTTTCTAATAATAAGTTTGTACTTGAAATTGGTGCACGAGAATCACGTAATTCAATGATAAGGTTGAGTTGAGGTGCTAATTCTGACATTCTTTTCATAGCTTTATGTTGATGTCCTTTATAATGGGCAAGTAATACCCTATAATCGGGGAAAATTGTTCTAGGTATGAACATTTTTTGTTTGATTGCTGCAATATGATTTAAGAAGATCTGAAAAGTTACTGAAATAATGTCTTCTTTCTAACACTTTGAATGGAAAAATAAAAAAAAAAAAAATCATTTTCTTCATCAATTCAAAAATTTCAAAAATTCTACATGTATTTTTCATAGTTGAAGTTATTATTATTATTATTATCATCTATTGTTTCTTTCTTTGATTCTTTCGTCCATGCCATTAGTATTATTTTGTGGATATCCTAATAGTGGGAAAAGTGAATGTGCAAAAGCTATTTATGAAGGTATCAAGGGGAAACTTGATGATCCAAATGTTGATCATGGACCTGTAAAAGATGTGAAAATGATTAATGAATTTGATGTTGGTATTAAACCATTACAATATAAGGATTCAAGAGGTGAAAAGCAAGCACTTACATCACTTTTAGCAGCTATTAAAAGAGATTTGAATAAAAATACCATATTAATAGTTGATGCAATGTCATATAATAAAGGATTTCGTTATCAACTTTTCTGTGAAGCTAAATCATTAACCACTAGTCATTGTATTATTCATGTTGTTTCACCTGCAGGTAAAAGTGATAATTCTTTTTGGCCACGTGAAATACAAGATGCAATTGTAGCACAATTTGAAGAACCTGATTCATCTAAAAGATGGGATTCACCATTATTTGCAATTGAGAATGTTAATGATGTTAATGAATCATTAATTAATGATATTTGGATAAGTTTAATATTAAATCCTATTGGTAGCAAAAATGGTAAATTAAGAAGTGGGAGAATGGCAGCTTCAATGGCTACCCATGCACCAGTTTCATTGGGAGCTAACTATGTTCAACAAGTTGATAAAAATACACAATTAGTAGTATCATCTATTATAGAAGCTCAAAATAGAGGTGATAATCATGTAGTAGTACAAGATTTTACTATAGAAGTCCCATCATCTAGTGAATTATCCGCAGCTACATTACAAAGACATCGTCGGGCCTTTGTGGCACTTCAAAGGGTACGTGCAGTTGATACAGATAGAATTATTCCTTTATTTGCAGATTATTTACACAAAGCTTTAGAGGAAGTATAGCATAATACATTGTATCAAAAAATTACGTAACAAAAGAAGAGAAATAGAATAGATGGCTCATCAAATACTTGTTTATACTTCTTCTTCTTCTTCTTCTTCTTCTTCTTCTTCTTCTTGTTTTATTATTTCTTTCATTTACATAATTAGATAAATTCTGTCAATTAGTAGAAAATAATATAATATAATTTGTATATTATATAAAAAATAGGTAAATATCTACCTACCTTTCCTCATCACAGATACATCTAATTAACATCAATCCATTCATTAAAAAACCTCATTATTTCTGATTTGGCCTGTCCTTTTTTTTTTAGTTTTTCAATTTTTTTTCCCATTGAAAATTTTCCTCATTGAAATTTGCCCCCCTTTTTGATTTTGATTTTGATTTTGATTTTGATTTTCCTCAGAATTTGAATTTTTTGAATTTTTTTTTTCAATTGAGAAAAAGAAAAGAAAAGTGAAGAGAAAGAAAATAGAAAAAAATAGAAAGAAAGAGAGAGAGAGAAAGAGAGAAATAAAGATTCGAAAAAAGGAAAATATTTTTATATATGACTTTATTGGCTTTATTATTCTTTCAATGAACATACAGGACGTCAATCTACAAGATAGTAGCTCCTCTCCGAACAATAAGCGTTTCATATTGAAAAAACAGATTCAATTTCAACAACAACAACTTCAACAACATCAACAGCATCAAATAGAACAACATCAGCAACAAGAACAACAACAGCAAAATCAGATTCACTTACCAATACAATCTCAGAAAAGACAAAATTCACAACCTCTACCTGGTAATCAAAAGAGACCATTTTATTTGAATAATTCTTCTCCCTATTTATTCTCATCAAAGACTACTTTAAAACCTAGCGTCTCTCCAACTATCGCCACTTGTTCTACTAATAACAATAATAATATAAATATTAACAATACCCCTCAAAATATACCGTATAATCCGAATCCAAATTCAATTCCAACAACTATTCTGCATAATAATAATAATAATCAACAAAATCTTTTGATGCCTTCTGATATAACTCCATATCAAAATTTCTCTTCAGATTTCGACAGACAAATGTATCAATCTAATAGTAATAATAATATCAATAACAATGATAACAACATCACTAACATTAACAACACTAACACCAACACCACCAATAATAACATAAATAATATCAATAGCATTAATAGCATTAACGTCAACAATAATCAGTATATTAGTAACAATAACAACAACAACAACATTAGTAATCAAATTCAAAATTCAATATCTCCGAATCAAAACTATGATGTAATTTCAGTACCAAATCCAATATCAAATAATCATATAAATGATGATCAGAAACTACTCTTACAGCAGCAGCAACAACAACAACAAATGTTAGCTCAGCAACAATTGGCTCAACAACAACTAGCTCAACAACAATTATTAGCTCAACAACAACAGCAACAGCAGCAACAACTATTGGCACAACAGCAACCACCACCATCAATACAACAAGAACCAGAACAAGAATATCAATCACAACCACCTCCAGAACAACATCAACCACATTCAACCAATTCAACATCCTCAACCCCCGCTCCTCGAATAATGTCTGAAGAAGAACAAATTCTAATAATCAACCTACAAGAAACTTATAAATTGATTTTACAATTAGAAATTGAAACTCAACAAGGTTGTGCAAAAGTTAATCAAAAATTACGTGAAAATAATGCTGGTCCTGAATTAAATAATGAATTATGGTCAGTATATAAAAATGTTACTCAATTATTAGACAATTATTATGATTTCCTATTATATGCATTATCTCCAACTTCTAAAACTGGTAAACCTTTAGTTGTAAATTATAGGATATTGAAAAGAATGTGGGTTTATGGAATTGTTGCATTTTTAGAAGTTTTGAAAAGTGTTGTTGCAGTTTTTGTTGAACATGAAATTTGTGCTTGTTTTGTTTCATATTCTTTTAATATTATTTCTTGTTTAACAGATCCTGAACTTGGTATAGAATCTTGGTGGGCTGAAAAATTGGGCGATTTAAGTAGAATGGCAATCGCCTTATATCCTGCAAGATATATGGATTGGAAAATCTCATCTATTTATTGGTATCAAGAATCAATTAAAACTCAATTTGGTCATGGAAAAATTTATTATCATTTATGTTCTGTCGAAAATGATAATTTAAAAGCTTTAATGTTAATAGGTAAAGCTGTTAATTGTAGAGATCCATTTGTACCAACAACTCAATATTTAAGAATGATTATTGATAATGTTTGTTCTGAAAGAAATATGTTAACTCATATAGAATTAGCAATGATTGATTTTGTCAAAATTCATAAAATTTTATTATTACCAAATTATAATATAAATGATGAAATGATTAAAATAGTTTCTCATTATTCTTCAAATTTTGGTGTTGATAATACAAATATAGATTTCTTCCAAATAAGATTAGATTGTACAACAATTGATATCAATGAAAAAGTTAAATTTTGGTTTCAAAAAGGTGCAGATTTTGCACTTTCAAATATCTACCATTTATTAGGTTTAGGATTTGTTTCAAACCCATTTGCTAAATTATTCGATTTACCAATTGCTTTGAAGGAACGGAAAGATAAAAAGGATAGAAGAGATAAACGTAGGAAATCAAAATCTGAAAATGATAATGATATCGATAATATTAATAATGAAAATGAAATTGATATTAATGATCCAAAATTTTTACTCAATTCAACTGCATCACAATTATCAATAGATTTTTGGTTTAAATTATTAAATGAAACAAATAAAGGAGTGATTGAATTATCAATGAAAATGTTAAAACAATACCTTTCAGGTCCAGTTCAAACTTCAACTTCTCATGTTATAATATGGATGTATTTCTTAGTAAGTGTTACTAAATCTTTTGAAATTTATCCAAATGCTAAACCAATGTTTTACTTATTATTAAAGGCTATTTTCCCTTGGAAAATCATAGTATTATATCTAAATGATTTATTATGTGTTGTACGGTCAGTACCTGAACTGATTACAAGATATAGATCACTATTAGAAAAACTGTACCCAAATTTAATATTCAAATACTTTGAATCAAATGAAACTCTTTGGGAAGTTTGGAAATGTTGGGGTTCACTTTGGTTTGATAGAATCTCATTGAAAGGTGATTATGATAATGTTTTCGAAACTGGTATAAAAAATGATATTTTCGATGTACCTTTATCTGGTGAAACTTATAATCCACACGAAGATGGTGAAAGATATATTAGAATTCTATTATTAGCAAACTATTTATGCTATTCATTCCCTGAATTTGGATTAATAATATCTGATAATATATTCAAATATAATTCAACTATATCATTGAATAGTAATTCCATTGTCAGTAAAATTAGTGAAAAAAATTTAATTGAATTCAACAATTTTATTAGTGATTCAAGAATGATCCAATTGATTAATTTTTCAGGTTATAACTTAGATTCTAATCCTTTGAGTAATATTCAACATATACCTGATACATTTGATATTGGAAAATGGACAAATGAAAATATATCACCTAAATTACCAATGTGGGATCACAATTCTTATGGATTCATGACAGATTATATCAACAATCAATATCCAGCTGTGTTAGCACATAAAAAATCATCCAATAACTCTGCAACAAACCCAAATAATAATAGTAATAATAACAACAACAATAATACTAATACTCATAATGAAGATAATGAACATGAAGAAGATTCAGATTCAGATTTGTTATCGGAAGATGAAGAGGAAGAAGAAGATGATGATGAAGAGGAAGAAGAAGAAAATGAAGGAGGAGAAGAAGAAGAAGAAGATGATGATGATGATGGAAATGAAGGAGATGATGTATATGAAGAAAGATTTGGAAGATCTGGAGAAGGAAATAGAGCTAAATATGTTGTTGAAAATGATCGACAATATAATCAAATTGATGACGAGAAAAAGAATGATAATAAAAACATTGAGATAAATAGTGATGGTGCATCAATTAGTGCAAAAGTACCATTAACTACAATCGAACAACTGACTGCATTATCTGATTCAGGTTATGATAATAATCACAATATAAGTTCAAATACTAGTTCCAAAAAGATCAATAAATCAGTTATCAAAGGTGATCTTGGTGAATTAACCGATACATCAATTACATTTATTTCATTAGATACTAATGTTTGGTTGAAACATTGTGGTAGAATCTTCAAATGTGTTAGAGCTAGAATATTCAAATTGGCAATTCCTTTAACAGTATTTCAAGAATTAAGATCATTAAGAAAATCAAATGATAGTTTAGTTGCAGAAAGTGCTACACGTGCAGTTATAATAGCAAGACAATTATATGCAGAGCATGTTGTTTTAGCAATTAGATCTGATGGTACAACTGCTACCAATATTAATGAAACTAGAGAATTCGAAAATAATGAAAACTGGCGTTTAAATTCTGATGAATTAATTTTACAAAGTATTAAATTGAATGATGCTTTAGGTAAAAATTTATGTCTAGGTTATGGCTATACTATAGGTGAATTACCTAAATTACCAATGTTTGAAGAACCAGGTAAAATAACAGGTATTTATAATGGTTCATATCAAGGTGGTTATTCCTATAGCTATTTCCCAACATCGAATCCGAATTCCAGTTTTAAGATAAATGAAAGAAATGATGAATTTATGGAATCTTCAAATAATAATCAAATAACAGATTTCCCAATATTAAACAAAACAGATTACAATTCGATGCCACTCAATACGACAGGTTTACGAGGTGAATCATTTAGGAAACTATTTATCAGTTCTAAAACGAAAGTATTGACTAAATTGGATGCAACCGAATTTTGTTATAATATAATAGTTTCTGATGATCGTGATATGGCATTACGGGCGAAAAATATCAATTTAAAACTTTTCACCAGTGAAGAATGGTTTAGATTAGTTGATAAGATTTCATTTGGTCGTTGTTACAATTGATTATCAGTATCATCAACAATTTGAATAGAAAAATCGGCTTTTCTTGGTTTTCAGATTGGGAATAATTTTCAGTATAAACATTAGAATTCGGTCCATCTCGCGTCTGAATTTAGTTGCCGTTTTAGGGAAGATGACAAGATTTTCTTATCTACGAAGAGAGCGATAAGTATTATCTATTATCTATTATCATTCTATCTATCTATCTACTACTATCTTTGTATTGTGATGGCGAAGATGTGCATAGTCCAATATGTTCCATATTTTCAACATTTCGAAATATTAATTTCTTGTTATATAAATACCAACATTGGTTTACATATTTTTTCTATTTAGTTACTATTTTCAAATTGAAAAAAAAAAGATATATATTTTATTTTCCTATTCTTTCACCCTTTTCTTATTATTTTTTCTTCTTCATCAATCTTCCCATAATCAAAAGACAAAAAATATGACTATTACCTTTCAAACATTATATCCACAACCACTAAAATCTAATGGACTTATCGAATCTTATAAAGAGTACTGTCCAGATTATAAAATTCCACAAAAGACAATCAATGAAGAAATTGCAACTTTCCTTTCAAAGATTGAAACAACACCAGGATTTGACCCAAATTTGAAATTCGATGCTTCAAAGCATATTATTTTTAATCCTGAAGATTACAAGAAAACCAAAGTATTTACCTTGGATGAACTTAAAATCAAGAAAACACATATTGAACCAATCAACAATTTTGGTGCCGCTTTCCCATTCAAACTATTATCAATGGAAGCTGTTAATATGTTATTATGGGAAGCATTTCAACCTGAAGTAATTGAGAATCATGCAAGATTACCAAATTTGGCTACTGGTGCAACAAGATTAGATTTCCATATTGGTTGTCATTTCGATAAATCACCATTTACTGAAGCATTAGCAAAATCCGATGAATTGGCAGAAATTGTTTCTACTTTTGTTGGTCATAAAATGAAACATGTTTGGGAAATGGATTTAGTTCATATTAATGTTTCATTAGCAACTAATGATGTTAATGAACAACTTAATTTCCCACAAACACAAGAAGAAATTGATAGAGAATTAGAGAGACAAGATGCAAGTGATGGTCAAGATATCCCATCAACATTAGGTGTTCATTATGATTCAATTTCTGTTCCTTTGGTAATTATGTTAGATTTACCAGAAGAAGCACAAGGTGGTCAAACTACTATTATTGCAGGAGATAATACTGCAACAAGAGTTCCTGAACCACCAACTGGTTCAGGTACTTTAATTCAAGGCCGTGTTTTAAGACATTTAGCTTCTAAACCTGTTACTAATCATAATAGAATTAGTTTTGTTATTAGTTATGCAACTGATGTCGATGGTGAATTGGATAATTGTGTTATGACTTCTGTTAAACCTTCAGTTTTACCTAAGAATGAATTCAATAAATTTTACAGAGATTGGGTAGATTTCAAATTCACCAAATTAGAAAATCACTTAAGATTCATTAAGAATCAAGTCAATGATGACTATCAAAATGGTTTAGGATTTAACCAAGAAGAATTTGTAGAGAAATGTTTGAAAATTGAAAAATATTTCCATGGTATTTATGAAGAAATGGAATGTGTTGATAATCAACCTTATCCACCAAAATATTTCAACATTGCATACAATGATTTGTAATATATTTCTCTTTTTGATATCTAGCTTTTTTTCCAATCCTCTTCATGAATTCACTTCTTTTATACCATTTAATTTTTTTATATTTATTTATAGTATTACGTTATTGATTAACTTAACACAAATCAAATCAAATCAAATCAAACTAACAAAGAAACGCAAAACAGATTCTTATAAGTCATCACAACAATTATCATGTCATAATACAATTGAAGAAAAATAATGTTCTTCACAGCGAATTGAAGATGTAATGAGATTAAAGATTGTGACGCTTTTTGTGGCGATCTTAACTTATTCATACGATAAAGTAGGTTCAATGAACGAACAAGAAGCACCAACTAACTTAGATCAAGATCTCAAGTTATCTAGAGCATCTAAATACAACAACCCTCAACTTCAAAACGATGTCAAAGAATGGATATCTTCTATATTAGGCGATAAAATTGACAGTACAACATTATTCAATAATGATTTATTAGAAACGTTGAAAGATGGGACAGTTTTATGTTTATTAGTGAATAAGATATTCGGTGATGACACTATCAAGTATAAACCAAGTAAACTAGCATTTGTGCAAATGGAGAATATTGAGAAGTTTCTCAATTTCTGTAAATTACAAGGAGTTTCACAAGATGAGTTATTTCAAACTATTGATTTATACGAAATGAATGATCCATATCAAGTTATACTATCATTACAATCATTCTCTAGAATGGTTAATAGAAAATTTCCAGATAAGTATAAATTAATCGGACCTGCAATTTCTAAAAAAAATGAGAGGCCGAAAGTGCCAAGTAAACCAAAACATTTAGTAGTTGGTCAAGGTGGTGTACCGTGGAGTTCAATCGAATATGGGTATATGAATGGAAGTAATCAAATGAAGGAGGGAGTTGTTTTCGGAAGTCGTCGTGATATAGTTCATAAACAGTGAAGATTCAAATGAAATTTGTAAATTGTAAATTATCCAATGAAATAACATTAGTTAAGGCATTATCAAGTCTGAATTTTTCATCAATATCTTCTCTATCCATTTCAAAATCTTTAAAACAAATTAAGTTAATAGAGGAACCAATTTGCTTGAGTACATGAAAGATACTTTCTTCGAAAGTTGTTTGTAAAATTCTAGGTTTGAAACTTTCTTCAATCTCAAAATAATTCTCAATATCTTTGAATGTTAAACCAGGGTATAGTATTATAGCTAAGTTTTTATAGTGTTTCAAATAATCCTGTATGTCAATTTCATCTTCATGACTGTCATTGAAAGATTTCATTCTCTCTAAAACACTCTTTGATATAACTAGTGATATCGTTGTATCTTCCTTCTGCTTCATTTTGAGAGGATTACTTGTATTCAAATCATCATTGGAGTTAGCGTTGTTTGTTGTTGATGAATTGGTAATTGTATTCTCAGGATCTTTATATGTTAAGTATTTATAGGTTCCATAGATAGCCCCTGCAACTGCTATTGAAGCAGTGATGAGCTTCAATTTAGAGTTTCTAGAGGTACTTTGATTGGAGTGTTTACTCATTGTCGTTGATGTGTTTGATAAGAAACAATCTTCAGCGTAAGAGAAAGATCTGATAGAGTGAGAAAAAAATATTTTGTATTATGAGAAAAATGGAATTGATCGATTAAGTTCTGTTAGTAATATATGCATGCATACTGAGTGTGTTTCATTTAAGTTGTGTATAAAGGGTATATAGATTTTTGTATATCATGTGTCGTATATAGTGTGTTACTTTATTTCCATGTGCTACTAAGAATGATTATACCAAGTAATTAACTGCATCTGCAATATCATCATCAGTAATTTCTTCTTTAACAATATTTCTAGTTACATTTTGAACTGATTTCTCTTGAATTGAAATATTTTGCATCTTCATTTCAATATTTTGATCAGTTAAATTACCTCTTAATTCTTGATCCTTCTCTAAAACTTCAAATAGACCTTTGAAATTACCAGAACCGAAACCGTTATGATTTGATCTTTGAATTATTTCAAAGAAGAAAGTTGGTCTTTCAAATACAGGTTTTGTGAAAAGTTGTAACAAATAACCATTTTCATCGAAATCAATTAATATGCCACACTTTCTAATTGATTTGAGACTTTCCTTTATTTTTGGATGTTTTTCATTTTTCAATTTCTTTTCAATATTTTCGTAATAAGAATCAGGTACATTAATAAATTCTACACCTGCATCTTTCATCTTTTTAATTGTATCAATTATATTATCAACTCGTATTGCAATATGTTGAATACCAGGACCATTATTGAATTCAATAAATTCTTCAATTTGTGATTTTTTCAAACCAATTGCAGGTTCATTTATTGGCATTTTAATTACTTCATTTTCAGAAGCCATAACAGTGGAATGAAGGGCT
The DNA here is from genome assembly GCA_030579495.1 of Pichia heedii. Classification (NCBI taxonomy): domain Eukaryota; kingdom Fungi; phylum Ascomycota; class Pichiomycetes; order Pichiales; family Pichiaceae; genus Pichia; species Pichia heedii. The sequence goes on along the minus strand of JAKTRA010000018.1, from coordinate 67,686 downwards.
GAATATTTAGTGTAAACTTGTTTTTCATCAACTGACCAGAATTGATGGAAATTGAAATAGTTTTTGTAAAAATCACAAGTTCCATTCATTTTATTCCAATCTTGATTTTGAACACAATGATCAATCGATTTCATTTCAATTGTTGGATTTGTTTTATTGTCAGCTTCAAGAATTTCATAACCTGGTAAAAATCCTGTATAATTTGATCTATCAATAATTGTATGGATGGTATCATTTATACCATTGATTGTAATATATCTTAAAGTACCGAACTTATCATTAATTACAGTGATATAACTACCATTATCATCTTTATTACTAGTAACTTTGTTATCATTAATTAATAAGTTTAATGAATTTTTGGTAATTAAGTTATCTACAATTAATTCCAAATTGTTAGATGTAAATGCAACATCTTTTACGGAATCTCCATGAGTTGCAATATGTTTATGAATATTATCAATCAATTGATCCTTTGGTTGTTTATGTAATGGACGAATAGCACCCATTAACACAAAGATTACATTACCATTTTTAATAGCTGTTGCTGAAATATCCCTTGAGCCAGTTTCCAAACTTTTGTAAGCATATTTTGTGAAACCGAATAGTTTTACAAAGTATTTTGCTACCAATTTAGGACAACTGACATAGAAAACTACATGATCAAAGTCATTACAGAAGGAATGTTCTTGTATAGCAGGGTTTATTTCTATTTCAACAGTCATTTCAGCAAAGTGGTAGTGTCAACAGAAGAAACAGAAGCACAAACAGAAGTACAAATAGAGGTAAATTACAAAGGAAAAACAGGCAAAAAAGCATGGCCCATTCCAACTGTTTCCCCACTTGTTATTACTACAGAGATTACATTCATTTGATGTATGCCATATTACACGCATACACACTCACACTGTAACATACATTCACACATACACTTATATATACGCTCTTACATTTATATATATATATCTCTACACTCTCAATAATACAGTGAATGACTGGCCATAAAATCAAACATCTTCATTCCACACTTTATCCCCCCTCTCCCCACATCTACCTCCACTAATGTCATTACAATCACCAGGTTCAACTTCTACTATATAAAAGAGGTCTACTATCCACTCCCCCCTTCATCCCCCCCTTGTCCCCTCTGAACCCTTCTTTCTTGCCCAGAGAAACTATACTCTATTGCCACTTCATTTCTACGAGAACGAAGTTTGTAAACAATAGCCAACAACAATAGCTGAAAAGTGCCAACAATTTGCCAACAATACTAACAGACACTTTTTTCCCACTTTCCCCAACAAAAGTATCAATAAGTAATTAAGAAAATCATAAAATAAGAAAATAAACAAAGAAAATTTAACTTTGTTCTTGTTTTCCATTGTTCTAAAGAGTGTGAAACATTCCACCGTTTACTTTTTTTCAGTGAAATATTTTTTTTTTCACTTTCTGCATTCTTTCTATATCAGCTGTCTTGTGATACTAAAAAATTTTTTTTTTTCTTTGACATTAATTCAATATAAATCCAACGTTAACTGTCACTGAAATAAAGTTTCCACACTATCTTTTTTTGTTAGTTCCCTTTTTTTACTAAAAAAGGCCAAAAATAGACGAGATGAGTTCTGCTATTGCAAATCTGATCAAACTACAAACAAATAATGCCGCCGATGGTACTGGTATTACAAAGTTGATTCAAATCACGAAAAACTTTTTAAATATCCAAAATACAAAAGATATACCTCAGTTCTTGGTTGACTATGTTCAAGGACAACAACAATCTCAGTTTGGTTCATATCCAGATCACAAAGATATTGCTCCAAGTGCAATCTTTTTAGCATTGTTTGTCATTTTCGCAATTCTACATGGGTTGCTATTCACTGTTAATTACATGAGAGGTCATAAATTTTGGCTATCTCTTGCCTTTTGCTTTTATGCAACATTAAGATGGATTGGTTTTGCATTGAGAATTGTATGGGCAAAAGACATACTCAAAATTCACGTCGGTATTGCATCTGAAGTTTTACTTGTTTTACCAATTGTATTTTTAGCTTCATTTAATTTGGTTTTAGCTCAAAGAATTTTCACTTGGAGACATCCTGTTTTCGGTTACAATAAGATCTTCTGGTATGTTATGCTTGCACTTTATTCGGTGGTCATTGCTGTCGTTGTTATGACTATTATTGCAGGTGTGGTTCCATACCTATATTTCTTATCACGTACCAATTACAATATGTGTCGTAATGTTGTTAAAGTTACTTCAATTTTAATTACTCTTTATTCACTATTATCAATTGCTTTTGTTATTTTCACTTATATTTTACCAATAACAGACAGGAATAGAAATGCATTAGTTTATCAACCTTTCTGGATCAAATCATTTTCTCCTTTCTATTTCCCACCAAAAAATGCTCAAATTGAAGGTGAAAGAATCTTTGTTCAAAAATATCAAAATGATGTCAGAGAACCAAAGAGAACAATTGTCGGTGGTGGTATGGATTCAATTAATTCAAAAGATACCGACGAAGTTATCGAATTCCAAGAATATGAATTAGAAGGTGAAAAAAAATTCTCCCTAAAACATAATATTTCAATCTGTATCATTACAATTACATCTATTTTCGTTTTCATTGGTGCATTATTCAGATGTATTGCATGTTTTATTGATGATACATTTGCATCACAAAGTTGGATTTATGATCCAGTTGTTATGTATGTTTTATGGGGTGCATTGGAAACTTTATGTAATATCTTTTATTTGGTTGGAAGAGTCGATCTTAGATTTTACAGACCAGATAATTTCCAAAAGGAGAATAAAAAGTTATTGTTATCTTCATCTAAAACTGGTAATGGTGACTTCCAAGATGCTAAGGAAGTTGATGATTTCATTTCAAGTCATCAAAGTTCTGAAACTAGGGTTCAAAGTGCCGATACCAGAGTTTAAAGAGTTTAATTATGATGGAAGAAACAATATTGTCTATACATTCAATTTAATCAACATTCAATACTAATAACTAATTTCTAATAATAATTTCAATTCATAAGCTGTACATTTGGTTTCTCCTATATTCTCTTCTCTCCTCTCCTCTTTTCTTCTTTTCCTTTCTCTTTATTTACGTTTTTGTTTAATTATTTACTTTACTTTATGTAATTCAGTTGTGACTAATAGTGAGATGATTAATTTTCTTTTCCTTTCCCCTTTTCTTTCTATGTTCTATTTAATATTATCAAACAAAAAATGATTGACTTATACATACTGACTTTCAACTGTGCTAAAAAGCCTCCAATTAATGATGAGTTCTTCGATTTAGTTGGAAATAGTCTACCTGATACAATTTCAGATTTATATGTTTTTGGATTTCAAGAACTATCTTCAATTTTGGATAGTACAAGTAATACAAAGATACAGAAAATACTGCATCAAGTTGGAGAAGAATTGGCTGTGAGACTACTTGCTAAATTTGATAATGTGAATTTCAAAAATGTCCATTGTTGTAATCTTGGAGCAATTGGGTTGATTATTATTACACCGTTCCCCGATAAAATTAGTAATGTCTACTCATCAGTTGGTTATCCAGTTGGTAATTTCTATACAAGTTTGAAAGGAGGTGTCGGATGCCGTATAGTGTATAATAAGAACGAAATTACATTTGTTAGTTTACACTTGAATGCTGGTGAAACATTTTCAAGTTTATTGCGTCGAAATGATGATCTAGCAACTTTGATAAATAATTTAATCTTTAGTGATGGATGTGGTATTTTAAGAGATAATTCCCATTGTTTCTTATTAGGAGATTTCAATTACAGAGCAACAAATGGACACATGTTTTTCGAAAAAAGAGATGAGGAGGAAGATATCACCCAATTCTTGAAAAAGGATGAATTATTACTTATAAGAGAGAATTCTTTGATTCTTCAGAATTTCAACGAATCAGAAATAACATTCAACCCAACTTACAAGAAAATACCGGGGACTAAAAGTTATAATTTAACTAGAATACCGTCATATTGTGATCGGATTTTGTTCTTGAAATATATCCATAATGTCAGTTCATCTAACTATAAAATAACACAGTATAGTACAATCGATGAATGCACGATATCTGATCACGTACCCGTATATCTGGAAATCTCAATTCCAAATGTGCATAACTTTAATAGATATACATTATCAAATACGTTGAAATTGAAATCAAATAATAGGGTTCTGATTATATCTAAAATCACTACATGGATAATGGGTACTGTTATATATTTTACAATGACCAAAAGTGGTAGAATTTCAACTTTCATTTTCATTATTTCGATTTACATTCTATATAGGTTTATTTGATATATCCCTTTTCTCTTTCTCCAATTCTCTCTTAAAAAATTTGTAAAAAAGTAATAAAGTAATAAGCTAATAAATAAATAAATGATAGATTGATAGATGGTTGAAATGAAGTAAAAGGGATAAGTCACTGATTATTTTGAAGAGTATTTCATTTTACCAAAATCAAATGGAATGTATTTATATTTCAGCATATGTTGAATTTGTCTTCTCATTGTCAAGACGAATAGTATAATGAAATATGCAAGTAGGATTGGCCAAAAAACTGGAATGTCGAATATTGAGAAGAAGGAACAAACTAAAGCAATTGATGTTGAAACCATAGTCTTCATCCAAAATTTAAATTCAGGTAATCTTCTAATGAAAGGTTTGAATTCTTCATCATTCTCATTTAATTCATTGATACCTGATTCAATGTTATCATTTTCAATATCTTGTTCAATTGAGGGATCGAATTTAGGAGTTAAGAATTTTAAAAACATGTTAAGAAGAAATATCGCCCATGTATAACATACAATATACCAACCTTCCACCCATACTATACGTCCCATGAATGTCAAAGCCAAAAAATATGCAACTACCCATCTTGGAATGATATGTGGTGTAACATAATCTAGAAATATACGATACTGTACATCTATTTTATGTCTATAACGATCAAATGTTGAACTTTCACCTTCTGAGTCGTTGAAATCCATTCTGTTTACCGTATCAAGACCAAATTAAGTTAGAACAAGCCAAAATAAGCCAAAATAAGCCAAAATGAGCCAGAATAAGCCAAAACAAGCAAACCACCTGGTCTTTCAATCCATTACATCTCTCAATTGGCGTTTTTTTTTCTTCTCATTTTTTCATCAATTTACAACATTTTCATTGTCATGGACCATTTCTTCTCTATAAACAGACTCTCCATTACCAGCTACTCATGATGGAACGGTTACAGGTGTATCTAGAGAGCAGATACTCCATTCTTAACTGTCTCGATTACAGAAGAGATATAGCAACATTTCCGTTCCCATCTCACTCGACGTCTGTGAATTCATTATCTGTAGATCCAGTACAGAGTAGGTTCTTGCTTTCAGGTTCGGCTGATTCTTCAATCAAATTATGGGATTTGAATGAAACTGTCAATGGTAGAGATATCGAAGGTAATAACACTATCAAATACTCTGCAATCTGTGTATTGCCACAGAAGAGTGTGCATAAATTCGGTGTAACTAAAGTCAAATGGTGGTCAGATAATACAATGTGGTTATCATCATCGTTTGATTTCAATATTAACATTTATGATACAAATTCAATGGGTATTGTACATTCATTCAATTTGGAATCTAGAATTCTAGATTTTGATTTGGATCCAAACGGACAATCATCGTCAATAGTCTGTTGTAATGATGATGGTATAGGTGGTTTGAAATTACTAGATTTACGTACTCTTTCAGATACCCAAAATATAGGTAACAATGATAATTTGAACAATCGTATAGAAACTATGTCAAGTTGTGCTTGGTCACCTTATAACTCAAATCTCTGTATCGGTGGTGGAATTGACGGTTCCTGCTTTGGATGGGATATCCGAAGTTCAGATAAGTTTCTATTCGAATTGGATTCTAATAGAACCCAATACAGTATTGATATACAACTTTCGAAGAAAAGGAAAAATATAACAGTCAATGCACATAGAGGTAATGTGAACTCCATTCTATTCAATGAAACTGGTACTGAATTGATTACTTTGGGTAATGATGATAAAATCAAAGTTTGGGACATGGCTAGCAATTCAACTCCAATCAATAAAAACATCAATTTTGGTCCATTGATACGAAATAAAACAAATCAACGTATTGAAATGTGTATTAGTCCATCGTTGCAGACTGAACTATCATTCTTATGGGTACCATCTGATAGTGGTGAGATTCTAGTATATAGACTCAACAATGGTTCATTAGTTGCACGCTTGAATAGAACTAATATAGGGATATATAATGAATCTTCTACATTGAGTAGCATATCAAAGTTATCTACTTTACATAAAAATCCAAATGGTAGACGATCGTACTCAGTTGTAGCTACAAAGGTGAATGAAGTACGTTATTTGAGTGGAACAAAGGATGGGAATATCTGTGTATGGGGTGATGATGATACATTACTATTACCGTCCGATTCTATTGAATTTAATAATGGAGTAGATCCTCCTGAGCAAGTCTAGTGTATAAGTTGGTGTATAAGTACATAATTTGATGAAACAGTTTTCTTTCGCTGAGGGAAATGTGTGATTTTCCAAATTTCATTCTAATGTGTTGTTTATTTGGTTGTTTCTCTTTTCACCAAACTTCACTTTATTTGATTTTACATCTTCTATTTCCAACTACAATGTTTAAGCTACAGGTTGTAATAATTCCTCAAAGTTTGGCATCTTCGGAGTCAAACTTATTATCCTGTGTAACTCCTAATACAGCTTTATCTAATATCGATAAGTTGGATGACAATGAACCTAATAGGCATATCAACATCAACAGTAGTTCGGTATTTGGCCAATTTAACCAACAACAGGCTCAAATTGCAGAACCATCTTATCCATTGAATGCAATGAGTACTCCAATGTACTTGAATAGACCCCAATACTCAAATTCTCTTCCTCATCCATTTATTAGTTTCAACAACAATAATAACAATAATAAAAAAGTTAGGAAGTTTTTACATATCACCTCCATCAATAATCCATTATCAATCGTTGCACAAGAAATTAATCAAAGATTTTTGAAACTATATCCTGATGAAAATCCATTGAATATTTTGAAAATTCAGAATATTGAAGAATGCGATTTAGATCCAGATTATACAGTTGCCATGGTTTTCGATACAAGTAATATATGTCGTGTAATAGTTGCAAATGAATTTAATGATTATGATACTTCAATTATAAATGGTAAGCGTCATTTAACAGGTGATCTTAATAGAGTCATGAAAAAGAGAAGAAATAATTCAAATAAAGCAATCAGTCATAATAATGATACAACCATAAATAACTCCATTTGGAATTTAAATGATAATGATATCGATAATGATAACGACAATGATAATTCAATGGTGGCAAATGATCGTCATCGTTATAAACATTCATTGAATAAACCTATTGGTATGACGCAACCTTCTGAAAACCCAAATATCTCATTAGCAATCCCCGATGTTGACGATACAGTTATTCATCCATCCAAAAGGGAAAATTTGAAATTAGCATCACCAATAATTGCAACTGGATCTCCAACTAGAATTACCTCAGGAATGTTAACAGCTAATTCTCAACCTAACTTATCAAAAGTTGATTATGAAGAGGATATCAATGGTTCTATGTATTTTGAAAACGAAAATGAAAAAGGTAGTGTCCCGACTAAATCAGAGTCTATCAAAAATAAGTCCGCAAAGTCAAAAGCTAAGGCGAAAACTACTAAGAAAAAGTCAAATGATATATTGAAAAATTTAAATAATAATAATGATCTATCCATCATTGATGATAATAACGAGTTGAATACTTCAGTAAATGTCATGAAAACTCCTGAAAATAGCAAATCAGCTCTTATATCATTTTCCTCCATTCCTAATCCACTGGATACCAATCAAAAGAATGATGAACAACAGAAAAAGCAAGATAATAGTACTCCTAATAAAAAGTCCGTGAAAGTTGATTCTAATGAATCTAAAACAAATAAAAACTTGTTCAATTTAGAAAAAGAAAATGAGAAGATTATAAATGCTGTTCTTGAAAGTATAGAAAGCAAGACTAAAGATAACAATAAAACGAAAGAAGGTAATTCTAAAGTATCAAATGAAAAGGAAGAAACCGTGGAATCTAATTCAACTGCAATCGAAGAGAGTGTTGAAAAAAATTCAAAGGAGAAAAAAGAGGTATCAAAAACTGAATCAATTAAAGAGAAGGAAGATAAACTTGCTCAGGATGCAAAGCTAGCTAAAGAAAAGGAAGAAAAATCTGCAAAGTTGGCAAAGGAGAAGGATGAAAAAGCCGTTAAGTTGGCAAAGGAAAGAGAAGAGAAGGCTGCTAAGTTGGCTAAAGAAAGAGAAGAGAAGGCTGCTAAGTTGGCTAAAGAAAGAGAAGAGAAGGCTGCTAAGTTAGTTAAAGAGAAAGAGGAGAAAGCTGCCAAGTTAGCTAAAGAGAAAGAGGAAAAAGCTGCAAAGTTGGCTAAGGAAAAGGAAGAAAAAGCTGCCAAGTTGGCTAAGGAGAAGGAGGAAAAAGCTGCTAAGTTAGCTAAAGAGAAAGAGGAAAAAGCTGCCAAGTTGGCTAAGGAGAAGGAGGAAAAGGCTGCAAAGCTAGCTAAAGAGAAAGATGAGAAAGCTGCTAAATTAGCTAAGGAAATAGAGGAGAGAGCTGCTAAAGTTGCTAAAGAGATGGAAGAAAGAGCTGTTAAGCTAGCAAAAGAAAAGGAAAAAGAGGAAAAGAGTGCAAAATCTAATACCTCGAAAGAAGATAAACCTGAATCAACTAAAAGCAAATCCAGCAAAAACAATAATTCATCTATAGACGAAAACTCTAAGGAAATAGCTGAACAACATGCTAGAGAACAAATTGAAAAAATTATGAATAATATCAAAGCAAAAGCTGAAGCATTGGCTAAATCAAAAACTCAAAATGATTCAAAAAGTTCCGCTGATGACCTAAAATCTACAACTGAAACTAAGAAAAGACCAACAAATGAATCTAAAGATACAGTTGAATCACCTTCCAAAAAGACTAAAAAAAATTCAAGTAAAGATGGTCCAATATTGATTAACTCTGCTAAAGGATTAACACCAGTTAAATCAGACGATGAAGATGCTGATGTTACTGCTATTAGAAAATTAACCACTGATGCTACACCAGAAGATGAAAAAAGTCCTTATCATAATAAACCTCCGAAAATTCAAAAAATTACAGTTGGAACACCATCACGCTCTACTCCAGCTACTCCGAAAAACAAAGAAATGGAAACACATGTTGTAACTACACGTTCTAAAAGGGCCGGCCCTAAGGTGATTGTATCGTTATCTGATAACGAATCAGTTTCCGAAATAGAAAGTGATTCAGATTCAGATGATGGTAAAAATAAACCTGCAGTAGTAAGTGCTCCAACTGGAACTGAAAGAGGTAAAACTAATGCCAAATCATCGACATCAAAGACACTAGCTGCATCCCAGGAAAAGAAAAACATCGATAAAGCTGAAAAAATAACCAATTCTGCACCAAACACCACCACCAATACCTCCAAAGATATACCAAAGGCATCATCTCAATCAAAACTTTCATCTTTACCTTCACTATCCACTATTTTTGATAAGAAATTACCTGAGATGAGATTGAGGAAAAATCAAGCAAAACAACCTGAAGTGGTTGAATCAGATTCTGATGATTCAACTGAGTCATCATCGTCAGGAAGTGATTCTGATTCCGATTCTGGTTCTGATTCAAGTTCAGAAGACGACTCGAATAGTAGCAAGGCCAAATTCATCAATGCAAAAAGTGCTGAAAAATTTGTCACTCAAAAGGCTTCTACTAATAAAGGTAAAAAGAATAAAGCATTTAATGCGTTAATGAAAGATTCTAAAAAATAAAGACTTTACTTTTCCATACATTATACTTTGTATTATCCTTATTGTATTCTTCCATGTACAGTTTCTATATTTTTGTAAATTTACAATCATACACTGTTAACTCACCTTCATATCCTCGCTAATGAAAAAAGTACTTACATCTATTTTTTTCAACCTTCTTTTACATGAACTTCTGGGCCTCTCCATAATTAATAAACAGCACATTTATGATTGCTATCATTCAGCAATTCGAATAATTAATTTTAAATATGAAAGAAGGATAATAAAGAGTTTACTGATTAAGAGAAAGAGTCAATTGCATTAAGAATAAAAGTGAAGAAATATAAAAAAAAGTTTCGCCTGTATCCTGTCTCTATTTATGACATAAATAGCTGGTGAAAAGTTTTTCCGGCGAGAATTAACTAGTCGAACGCTTTTATACTTTATTTAGATATAACGAAGTTTATTACAAACTAATTACTATTACTTACCAGAAAATCTATTGTTTGATTCGGTTGCTACCAGATAGATACAGAAACGGTATGTATCCAGTTCTTGGATATACGTTCACATTGTATACACAATCGGCCATCGGCTCTGTATCGAGTTTATAATATCAAAATGATGTTTATGATTAACCATAGTCGAGGGTACAAGTAATTCTAATAGAGGTTCTTAATAGAACACCGACATATCGACAACAACTTTTACTTTAAATAACCAATCATTCATTAATAACATAACTGTGTAATAATATCTTTACAAGAAATCTGTATGTAAACAGAAACCAAATCAACTAAACCAATATCTGACAACTTGAAACTTCTACAAAAGTCGAATAAATAACATAGTCTACTGGAAAATAATCCACATTAAGAGCTATAGAAAATACATATCTAGAATACATTAGCAACTATATAAATTCTTGAATTTCTCAAGCTCTATGTTGATCTTCAACAAAATCTAGAGCTCTTTCAGCATCAATATTACTGATGGTACTTACTTTATTGTTAAACATAACACCGTAGAATTTATCACTAACTTTCAACATTTCTGATCTGAAAGTCGTACAAATAAATTGTGCATCTTTGGATAGTGATTTGATTAAATTAGCAACAGCAGTTCTATATTGTGCATCTAAGTTTGAATCGATTTCATCGAATAAATAAAATGGAGCTGGATCACAACTTTGAATTGCTAAAATCAATGATAGTGCACAAAGTGATTTTTGACCACCAGATAATTGCTCCAATCTTTGTTGCTCATTCTTTTTAGAGTTGAAGGAAACACTGATGGAAATACCAACGAATGAATTTATCGAGTTTTCTGTATTATTCTCCGATTCACTTTCAATATTATTATCTTCAGTATCTGGGTATTGCGATAATGATATATGATTTGATTTATCCTTTTCACTCTTCTTCAAAATGATAAGTTTACCTTTACCTGCTGGAACTAGTTTTTCAAATATCTTAGAGAAACCTGAAGATAATTCCTTGAATGTTCTGATAATGGCTTCGTTTTTACGATTCTGTAAAACTTTGATTAAATGCTCAATTGAAGATTTAGCTTCATCTAATTCAGTTAATCGCTCTGATAACGAGTCTCTCTGTTTGGCGAATTTGGCAAATTGTTCTAATGCCTTCTTATTAACATGATTGTATTTCTTTAATTCCTCATTAACATTTGTAAGTTTTTTGGATAACCACGAAGTAGATTTATCTGCAAAAGCTGTTAATGTATCTTCAGGCAACACACCCAATTCACCAATATTTCTCTCTAGTTCATGTTTCCTATTCTTCAATCTCAGCCTTTGAACTAAGTTCTTATCAGTGGTTTTACCAACATCTTCAAATTCTTTGATGAACTGTTCTTGGATTTGAGTTAATTCTTGTATTCGTGTACTGTTTAACTCGATGTTTTCCTTAACTTTGTTAATTTCGTCAGTCAAGCTGTTCTCTTCAGTTTGTAATTCTTCTAATCTTTCCTTCAATTTTTCAACAGTGCTCTCCAAGTCATCTAAAATATATGTCGAATCCTTTTGAATATCATCCATAGTTTCAACCTCGGATTTTAGTTGACTCAAACGTGGAGAGAGAACTTCAGATATTTCCGTTATAATCGAAGATATTTTTATCTCTGTAGAGCCAATCTCTTTGAGAGTTTGTTGATGCTCTTTCTCCAATATAGGTAGCTCATTATGTATTTCTTTCAAAATTCTCTCATCATCAGATGTGATTGAAGTTTGTGAAAATGGTGAATTAAGCTCATCATCATAATTTGCAATTTTACTATCTAGTAATTCTATTGAATTATTCAAAGAATCAATTTTTGAATCAACTGTTGTTAAGTCATTATTATACTTGGATATTAAGTTATTGAATTTAGAGATTTTAGAAAGTATCTCATTTTTCTCATCCATCTTCTCATCTAGTTGTGACTTTATTTTCTGTAATTTTTGGTAATTTGTATTGAGTAAGAAATCTTTGGAATTTATTTGATTTTTAACGTCAACTAAATCTTCTTTTAATTTATAAATTTCACTTTTAACATGTCTCAAATTTTTCAGATAATCAAGTTTAGAAACTTTGGTATCTCTGAAACCACCAGTCAATACACCATTATTGTCACATCTATCACCATCGAGAGTAACAGAGTTAACGTGATATTTATTAGCTAATTCATAACCTTTTTGTATATTGATACAGACCACAGTTCTTCCGAAAACTTGTTTGACAGCAGGTCCCAGAAAATCATCATATGCAATTTTCTTAATCAAGGGAACAGACTCATTATTTTGTGGGAATTGAAAGTCATCATTCTTTAACCTATTCAGTGGAATAAAAGTTGTCCTACAACGTTTATTCTTTTTCAATTCTTCAATTAAAATACTTGCAGTTTGATCATTATTAACAACGATATTGAACAAAGCATTACCACCAATAACATCGGCAGCAATCTTATACTTTTCCGAAACATCAATCAACTCACCTAGATAACCATAAATACCATTTTCAATATTTGGACCTAAGTTACGTGCAATACTTTTAACTGTGTCTAATGCATTCAATGAAACATTGCCATTATCAATATTGTTCCTAAATGGTTGTTCAATAGATGAGAGACTTTCTTCCTTTGATTGAATGATACTATTTAGTTTACTTTCTTGTCTCCATAAAACACTACGATCATCAGCCAAGACTCTTGCTTCTTGCTTGAGAGAGGACACTTCTGCGTTTAAATTCGAAATCTTTTCATCTAGTTCATGATTATTTTCCAATAAATTACTATCTTTTTTCAAAGTATCAAGAGTTTCTATTATTTTCTTCTTCTCAAGATTAGTTTCTTCAAGTAACTTTAACTTTTTAGACTTCATGTCATTCAAATTTTTCATTTCATTTTTTATATCTGCATCTCTTTCCCTTTTAGATGTATACTTTGAGTTTTGATTTTGTTTCGAAATGATTGAAATTTGCTTTTGACGATACTCTGAAATTTTTATTTTGATTTCATTTTCATTATTTTTAAGTTCTCTCAATATAGATTTAGCAATATTTATTTCATCATTTTTAGTTTGGATCTCTTCTTCCACTTTCTTGATTTTATAATTGTAAGATTCAATGGAATGGGATGATTCAACATTTATTTTAGCTTCTTTTATTTGAACATTAAGATTTGAAATTTGTTGTATTATATCTTGACTTTCCTTGTTATTTACATTCAAGTCAATTTTGAGCAATTTTTGTTTTGATTTCAACTCTGTTAGTTTCAATTCACATTCAGAAATCTGTAATTCTCTATCTTCCAATTCTGTAATTAACGATTCAGTTTCATGTGTAGTATTATTATACTTATCTTCAATTGAATCTATTTGATCACTCAAAGCTTTAAGTTCTCTATCATAGATATTAAATTCTAACATTTTCTTTTTACTGTTTAGTCTTTCAAAAGCTTTCAAATCTTCCTTTTCAATATCTAATTCATTCAATCTTTTCTCAATATCTGCCAACATTTCCTTAATTTGAACTTGTTTTTGAGAAGTTATAGCCATTTCTTTTAAAGAGTCCTTTAATTTATTTTCGAAAACTCTTGCACCTGCAACATCTTTCAATAATTCGAGTCTTTCAGAATCTTTAGCATTTGTTAAGGATGTAACTCTACCTTGTGGGACGATATAATAAGGATTTGATTTTGAAAAACCAGAAGCTTCTAGGATATTCATAACTTCTGATTTAGTTGAACTTTTAAAATCTAAAGAATAATCATCCTTTTTCATTCCAATTGTACGTCTAATTGAAACTTCATCTTTTGCAATTGGAATTCTACGATCAGTATTATCAAATACAATTTCAACAAATGCAGACATGATATTAACGGAACTTTCATGAATCAAAGCTCGACGTTCTTCACGTGTCATATTTGTATAAGCATCACTTAAAACGAATCTAATAGCAGCAAAGAAATTGGATTTACCAGATCCATTTCTACCAACAACAACATTGTGATGTGGCGAAAGGTCTTCAATGATTGTTTCATTTTTATAAGTTTTGAAACCTCGAATAATCACACGTTTGATATACATGTTTTGGACTAGTAGGTATGTTTGTTAATATAGATTAGAAAAAGTTCAAGCTACAAGAAAGAAATGAAGTTTACTGAGCTCGTACATGTTGAAACTGTAATTGTAACGCGTGCACAAATAGTCTTGAAAGATATAGGTCGCGTTTTTAAATTTTTTATTTTTTATTTTTATTATTACCAGTTTTATAAAAGTATTATACTGATGTATTTTATTATTGAATACACTGTGTGTATGAAATTAGTTGATAAATTATGCACCTTTGTAGTAAGAAGTTGGATAGAATGGCATCTTTGCAACTTCAGCATCTCTAAGTTTACCTCTAATTTCAACTTTCACTTTTGTACCAGTTTTATTATATGGTTTATTAAGGAAAACTTGAGCAACATTACCACCACAACTTGGAGATGGACAACCAGAACAAACAATACCAATTTCCTTTGTTGAATCATCTGCAGAGAAGATTTTATTTCCATGTCTTGGAGATGGACCTTTAGATACTAAACCAACTCTTTTATAAGTAACTGATTTTGGATCGTTAAGTTGCTTTAAGATTTTTTCAGCACCATTAAAAGTTGCAGTTTCTGGAGATCTTCTTGATTTAGAGACTAACCAATTTAATGAAGCTTCAATTGGAGTTACATCTTCATTTAATTCATTACCATAAAGACACATACCTGCTTCTAATCTAAGAGAATCTCTAGCAGCTAAACCGATTGGTTTAACTATTTGATCATATTCTAATAAAGCATTGAAGAAATCGACACCAATTTTATCATCAGGAATTGAGATTTCGAAACCATCTTCACCAGTATAACCACTTCTTGCTATATGAAATTTAGAGTCAGTACCAAAACCTTTTAAATTGATAAATCTTGAATTACCAAAATATAAATCTTTTAAATTTGAATCTGTAAATTTAGATACAATTTCTTGAGCTTTTGGACCTTGAATTGCCAAAAGTGTACCTTCAAAATTTTCATGAGATATTTTATCATTACCTTCAAAATTTTTAAGTTCATCTTTAATAAATCTAATATCTTTTTCTCTACAACCAGCATTTGTAACAATATAGAAAGAATCATTATCATGTTTAGTAATGATTGTATCATCAATTATACCACCTTCATTATTTAATAAAACACTTAAATGACTTTCAAAAGGTTTTAAAGAAGCTAAATCAGTTGGACAAAGTTTTTCCAAGAATTTAGTTGTATTTGGACCTGAAATTTTATGTTGAAGCATATGAGATACATCGAAAACACCACAATTAGTTCTAGTCCAATGATGAGATTGTATATGTGTTTGACCTTTATATAAAACAGGCATTGAATAACCTGCAAATGGAACCATTGTAGCACCTAATTTAACATGTACATCATATAATGGAGTTTTCAATAATTCAGTTGCATTAGTTGAATAGAATGAATTCTTAGAGATGACATTTACAGATTTTTTAAATGAAGTTGAAGCTGAAGTTACTCTTAACATTGTTGTGAAAGGATTGATATAACTGTATTCAAAGAAAGAATATAGTAATTAAATGAATAAGTAAATCAATAAATAAATCAATAAATAAATAAATAAATAGAAAGATAGAAATAGTAGAATAGCTAGAATAATTTACAAAAATAACAACATGTGATGTTAAACAGATTATATATAGATAAAATAAAATAGATGATAAAAATATATAACAAAAGAAATATCAAATACTTCCAATTGACAGCGTATTAACAGCTTTTATATACAGATAATCAATCTTAACTTTTCTCTCCCTGAGAGTCTCTTTTATAAAGTGTTCTGATTGCTTGAAAATAAATTATTAACAATTATTAATTTGTTATTAATGCTGTAAATAGCAAATGAAGAACAGGTTGAAAAAAAAAGGTGGTAAAGGTGGAGAGAAGTCAGACAAATGGGGGGATAAGAGTAATTTGACTTCTTTTAAGGTTAGTGACTCTTCCCTCCCATCTTATTTTTCCCCCACACATTTTCTTTATCATGACAATAAAATTGTTGTACCCAAAAAATTTTTTTTTTATCAATTCGCGAATAAAATTTATCACTAATAATGGGGTTAATAATGGGGGGGTTTATCAATTAAAGAAGAATAATACAATAAAAGATCTCTCAAAAAATCGATGAGTGTGTAGACTTAAGTGTATTATGAGTGAGTGTGTGTGTCTGAGAACAGTGAGAGAAATTCATTTCATTTGGGATCTTCTTAATAAAATATATTGTTTTATTTAAAACTCTTTCATTTCTCTTTCATTTCTCTTTCATTTCTCTTTCCAGTTCTATTTCCACTTCATCTTAGTCTTCATTTAAGTCATTGTGGTAGTACAATATGTACGAATTGCAGGATAAGACTGCAAATACCCCGAAAATAGTCAAACGTGAACGTTCTAGTAAAGCATGTATTTCCTGTCACAATAAAAAAATTAAATGCAATCTTGATAAAGTGCCCGTAAATACAAAATGTCAAAATTGCATAACATCAGGTTCTAATTGTATCCTTTATGTTAGAAAGAAAAGAGCTAATTCAAAAGTGAACAAATTATCAAATACCTATCCCTACAATGGAAGAAAAAATATAGATAAATCACACTCATCTAATATTGAAAAAATGGGCTCTCCAATTTCAAATAATGGATCTCTTCCGAAAAGAGGTCAATCTTTTTTACTTTCTAAATTGAAAGCAACATCAACATCAACATCAGGATCAACATCAATATCAACACCAACACCAACACCAGCACCAGCACCAGCACCAGCACCAGCACCAGCACCAGCACCAGCACGAATATCAGTTTCTGCATCGGTACAAACACCAATATCAACATTTTCACCAAATACATCATCATCTTTCCTACAACAAAGAAATAGTATCTTAAACTCAAATTTCAATTCTTTTGATTCTCATTCCGATTTAAAATTCTCTTCTTCAATTCCTAAATTCTCTGCATCATTCTTAAAACCCTCAAATTATAAAAAATATCAACATTTGAGTGCAATAGTTTTAGATCCAAATGTTATATTAAAGGAAAATATGCATGATTTAATGATGACTGAATTCGGTATAAATGGCGAATCAAATAGTTTAATGAAACAAATCTTCTCTAAAGCTTTAGATAAAATTACTGAAGATAATAAACGTTCATATAATTTGGATTCACTGGATTTTGAAATACTTCAAACTTTCGGATGTTTTACTATACCAGATGAGGCAACATGTTGGAAATATATTGATAATTTTTTCGAATTTATTAATCCTCAATTACCAATTGTTGATAAGGCAAATTTCTATGAAACTTATACAGATTTGAAAAATCCTCCTTCTTTATTATTATTATATGCAATATTATATGTAGGTGCTTGGCATGCAAATGCTGAATCAAATGATCCTGAAAAGCAAATTGAAAATGTAGAAATTTCAGAAATCTTATTTAAACGTGCAAAATTATTATATGAATATTCAATTGAAACTGAACCAATTGCCTTAATCCAATCGTTATTATGCTTTTCATTTAATAATGAAACTATGTCAAGTATTGCGAAAAATAGCTATTATTGGTGTCATGCAGCAACAAATGTAGGTTATCAATATGGTATACATTTAAAACCATCTGCTGAAAGTTCTCAATATCAGAAAAAAATTAGGAAAAGATTATGGTGGATTTTATATTTTAAAGATAGACTTACATGTTTTGGATTCTCGAGACCTTCAATTATTAATTTAGTTCAATCTGATCATTCAATGATAACTTTACAAGATTTATCAGGTACAGGTATGACACATTTAGAATCTTTATATTTCATTAATTTGATAAAATATGGGAAATTAATTGATAAAATTGGTTCTTTACAACAAGAAATAACAAAATTATATTTAGATGGTAAACCAACTCTACATTTAATTAAAAAATGTGATTTAATAATGATTAAATATCTTAATAATATACCAAAGGAACTAAAATTTAAATTTAACGATAAATCAACCCATTCCTTCTTAGCTTTAATGATCTTATCTCAATATTATGCTCTTTTATTAGTTATACATAAGGCTAATATCTTAAGACATTCAACTGATATATATCCTTCATGGGCTATATCTTTTCAAGCTGTTCAAATCATTAAAATGATGAGTGATTGTTTAGTTGCAAAGAATTTAGTTAATAAAGTTGCCTTTGTTCCTCATAATAGTCTTACAACATCTGCTCTGATAATGAGTTATCATCTATTAAATGAAGATCCTAAAATTTCTAAAATTGCTAAAGAAACTTTCCTAAGAATAATGGGTATATGGAGATTATCATATAGGAAATTTCCTAATTGTTATCCAATGCTATGTATATTTGCAACAATTTATGATTCTGAAGATTATTTAGAACAGATTGTTAAATCAGTTGTTTCACATAAACCATCAACTTCAACTATAGATAACAAAAATAAATTTGAGAATATTAATAAATCAAAAAATATTAGTACTACTAGTACTACTAGTATTACTAGCATTACTACTAATAATAATAATGTTAACTCTGATACTGATAATAATAATAAGAAAAATAATGAAAAAAATAATTCAAGTTCGAATGAACAAAATTACAATGACTCTGGAGATTCGGAAAATACAACAAATGAAGAAAAACTTGAAGAAAAGAAAAAGTTAAATTTACCAGATTTATCACTTTTAGCTACTGGTAATCTTGAACTGGAAAGATCACCATTTAATACCAATATTTCAAATTTTGAGCATTTGGGTGTTGATTTTGATAAATTATTCACAGAAAGTGTTTTCACAAATGGAGATCATTTACTACCAAAACTAGATCTTGAATCAATAGGTCACCCAAAACCTATCGAACTAGAAAGTAATAACGCAGCATTCCAAAAATTGACTAAAAATATCAAATTAGAGAATGATAACGTAATTCTAAAATCTCCATTTACAAATAAAGATAATAAACAATCACCATACCCTAAATCAAATAATACCAGCAGTTTAAATGTTAACCAATCGTTGAATTCAATTAATAATGACTCAAATAATACAACCGATTCTTTAATGAATTTAAAGGATCTTGATTTTTCTAATACCCCTGATTTAAACTTGGATAGTAATAGTTCAAACTTCCCCAATAATAATATACCAATTAGTTTATGGATGATGAAGACCAACTGGCAACCAAAATTTAATCTAGAATATTCAAATTCATCTTTTGAAAATATAGCACAAAATGATAACTTGGGAAATAATAAAATCAGTGATTCTAATACTGAAAATTTTAATATCCCAAATTATCCTACTGATCAACCGTTTGATAAATGTTCAATCAATAATGATTTCAATGTTAATCAGAATTATGATACCTTACATTTTACAAATATCAATAATATTGATAACACTGATAATGTAATTAATTCTAGAACTGATAATTTGTTCTATGCAAATAGTTATCAAATCATGGGTGCAGTACCTAAATCTGATGCACATAATCAAAATAATATTGATAATAATACCTATCATGTTACAAATAACGCAAATAAGCATCAATTCAATACTAATGACAATAATAGTAATTATAATCCTAATAATCCGAATGAGAATGCATGGATACAAAAGGGTCAAATCTCATCACAACCAATGGTAAACACAGTATCCAATGATACTATATCTAACAGTTTCTATGAGAGAGATTTTTCAAGTTCTAGAATAGGTTCTTATGATGTAAGATCTGATATGCTACAAAGTAATATACCGAATAACTACACAGATGATGGGAAAACTTCACAATCAATGGAACAAAATCAATTTTACAATCAATCGCATAGCACTAATCAAATATCACAACAGTATTTCCCAGAGAATGGGCTACATCAACGAAATATTGAATCATCACATTCTGTACCAATTTCATACCATTCAAATTTACCGAAACCAATCAATCACCAAACTCAAGAACAACATCAACAACATCAACAACATCAACAACATCAAGAACCACAACAACATCAACAACATCAACAGCATCAACAACATCAACAGCATCAACAACATCAACAACATCAAGAACCACAACAACATCAACAGCATCAACAACATCAACAGCATCAACAACAACATCAACAACATCAACAACATCAACAACATCAACAGCATCAACAGCATCAACCATCATCAATAAATCAAAATGGACTGACATCTTCTAATTATGAGTGGATGTCATCACGAACTGATACAACTGTAGAGTTTCAGAATATGGGTACAGGTCAGATGATGTATCTAAATAACACAGGGAATGATTTAAACTATCATAACAACCAAGAACAAAAAGATTCAAGAGAACATATGATCAATCATAAGAGTGAAAATTACGAAAATCCAATTCAAAATTCAAATCAAAACTACACTTCTACATATGACCCCAATTTTGGAAATAAAAATTCCTCAAATAGTAATAATATAACTCACCAAAATACAGAAAAACCAGTGTTCAACCATTTACCACAATGGAATCATCTGATGGATGCTCAAACAAATCAATATCATCAATATAAAGAGAATTTGAACAAAAACTAAGAAAGAAAAAAAATCACTGTAATTTATAGAAACCAATTATCTTGCTGTGTAAATCAAATAAATAGTGGAATAGAATATATCACTGTTACTTTATAGAGTAATTTATTTCAATCTAATCTTTGAATCAAAGACATTTTTATTATAAACATAAAATCCCAACCATAATAAAGCAGCAGATGTGAATGATATAAATACAACATTAGGGAAATAAACTAGACCAGCTCCATCTGCTACATTTTTACCACCACCTAAATGTTCAGAGATATAACCCATAATAGCTGGTATAATAGCAGCACCAGTTCCACCGAATCCTGCAATTAACGAAATACCGTGTAATGAAAATCTTTTAGGTAAAGTTTTCAAGGCAATTATAATAGTTGTACCAAATAATGGACCAACGAACCAACCAGCTATGCAAATACATATAACTTGTAATCTAACGGAAAAATTGAAAATCCAGAAACCTAAACACCCAAAGGAAACCAAAAAGCAGTACATAACTTGTGCATGTATTTCTTTATCCTTATAGAAATAACCAGTAAAGAATCCCATACCAAATCTACCTAATGTCATAAATAACCAATAAGCAGATGTGATATATGATGCCTTTTCTTGACTAACTTTCTGGATTCTAAATAGATAGTTGTTCAACCATACACCAACACTTAACTCACTTCCAACATAAGCAAATAACGCCAATGAGTAAAAGATAATGTACTTGTTACTTATAGTTTCCCAAATTGTTGGATTTGAAGTTATTGCCACATCATCAGCCATTGCATCAATTGTTGAATTTTCTTCAGAATCATTATTAGACTGGGATCCATGCGCAAGAAGTCTGTATTTAGCTGATGTTTCATTTCTGTACAAACCAAATGCCAATAGAAAATTGAGAAATGCAGTACCTACCAGGAATAAATAATAATGATTCCATGACATACCCTTATTGATCAATGTTATAGATAGAACAGGTGTTAACAAACATCCAAATCCATACATTGAATGCATTATACCCAATAGTTCGTTAGAATACTCTAATGTTCCAACGAAATAATTCAGAACACAGTCAAATGTTCCATTAGACCAACCAAAGAATATCATACAAAATGGCAAAAAAATGTATGGTACTTTCAAATAGAAGAGAAACGATGAAACAGTAACGGATAGACAGGATGTGTAGTACAATGTGTATAGACCAAACTTTCCCATTAAATAATTGTTGAGCATACTTGCTGGAATATAACCGCAAAACTGTGCAAAGAAAAGATATGAAATTTTGACACGATCTATGCTATATTCTTTCAAAATATATTCCATTAATGATCCAATTACTTGATCAGATAATCCAATCAGAAATAACGATAACATTGCACTTAGCATTTGAAGTTTTAATTTATTGTTTTCAAAGATATTTCTATTCTCAAGTATGACCATTTCACCCTCATACTCTACCTTTTTGAACGATCCAGTGAATTGATTATATTCCTGATCTATATCAGCCTCAATAGTGAATTCATTTATTGAAATATCTCTTTTAGGGGTTGCAGGTAGGGAATTCCCAGTATTGTGTAAATTTGCCGTTTCCGAAGAGTTCGATTCGTTATCATAGAAATTATTATCATTTGAATGTGTATAATGATTCAAATGATGCAGTTCTTCACCAGTATAGAGCTCACTCTCTGTACCAACTACATATTCATTCAAACGTTTGTCTTCTTGTTCCATAGTGATGCCATCTATATACTTCTTGTAGAAAAAAAAAAGAAAGTTCAATAACAAAATTGGAAAGAAAAAAGAGAAAAATTTTTTTTTCTTGTGCAAAAAACTTTCCCTTATCTTTTGTTATCTCACTTGGGTTGCGCTTCTAATTTTTTTATTCACATGAAAAATTTTTATTTAATAATACACATATTATACATTTTATTCGAAAGAGTTGATCGAATCGTTTATAGCTATTTGAACACTTCTTATAGACCGAAAAAAGAACTCATATATACCTGTATATGAATCTTCCTTCAATTTCCTCAAAACATACAATTTCTTATCATGATCAGATTGTATGTGCACATTAGAAAGATACTCCGAAGCCAGATTATTATTCAAAATATTGAAAGGATGTGAATCGCCCGAATTATTTGACCAAAAATCAAATGGTAATGTAAACTGAATTTTATCAGGTAATTCCATCTTCCAGAAGTGGTTGCATATATCAATTATGTATGAATTGTGTAATTTCTTTAATTGTCTGAATTTTGTGTCTTGTAAATGTTGACTACCATATTCGGCAAAATAAACTTTACAAAAGAGGATATGATCTAATAGTATATTAAGAGTGGTCATATTTCTAGAAAAGTAAGCATACATCACTAAATCCACTCTAAGTATTAATGTATCAATTTCAATTAGCTCATATGGTACTTTATGCATTATTTTACATAGCATCAAAAGCTCATTTATTATCAAACAATTTTCAGCTTTGAAGAATTTGAAAATTAACTGAACTAATTTATTGTAATCATATGAATTTTCCTTCCATTTATTTGATAATTTAACAAGTGACATAATGATAGACTTATTATTTTTATCAATTGAATGTTTTACAAGAGTTTGAAGGAATTTTCGATATTTATTGAAGTTGGGCCTCATAAACTGTAATAGTTGTGATACATTCAAAACACTATATTTCAATTCATCCGAACCATTGAAACTGACGGATAATTCTGATGAAAATATTTTTTCAACTATCTCCAAATAAGGTGAATCAGCATGAAATCTCAGGTAGTTTTCAAAACCTT
Source organism: Pichia heedii (assembly GCA_030579495.1). Taxonomy (NCBI): domain Eukaryota; kingdom Fungi; phylum Ascomycota; class Pichiomycetes; order Pichiales; family Pichiaceae; genus Pichia; species Pichia heedii. The sequence goes on along the minus strand of JAKTRA010000018.1, from coordinate 43,816 downwards.
TAAAAATCCATGACAAATCACTACTTAGTATGAAGGAATTTCGATCATTTACATTGAACATCTTGAGTATATTGTAGTTAAATTCTGCTATATTCTTGTCAATAATCAAGACATGTTCAAGTGCATAATAGTATAACGCTGTGTTGGTATGTTCTATACTGATCAAAAGTTGGTCTAGTAGTACATTATCATCAACCTCATTTATATTTAGATTACTTAAAATCAACAAGGATTTCAAATAGTCATTATGCTGATTTTCCAAATGAGACAATCGATTTTGGAAATGTTCGGAAGAATAAATCTGTGGTATTCTATAGTTGCTTAGTATATCGATATCTTCAATGAATTTTCTTTTCTTCCCATTATAGGAGTTAATTGATAAGCTCATTGAATTCAAATTATTAACTACTGATATGAAGATTCCAAGGTTTCTGCGGAACTCAGAATCAATACCATTTTTTCTTATGGATATAAGTGTATTGATATAGTTCAAGTCTAATTTACCGAATAAATCTTTAGGAATTTTGACATCTTGAAGGAAGATTGAATATCTCAAATACAACATGTGGAAAAGATCTGATTTGGGTATGTTATTCAAGTGATCAGCAAAATATAAAAGTAAATGCTGTGAAGTTTTCTGATCAAATTCATAGAATTCAAGAACAATATTGAGTCTCTTGAAGTTGAAAAAGTAATTTTTGCTGTAAGTTTGATCAATTTCATAATAGATACTCAGTAAAAGAATTAGAAAAAGTCCCATATTGTATCGAAGATAACCAATTGACAAAGTATTAAAAATAGTACTCAGGATTTTCAAATATCGTTTATCCCATTGAATGTTTGCAAAATTCTTAACTAAAAACTGTGATAGTTTTAATTGAACATTATAATGTACAAATTTTATCTTTGATCTTTTGTTATAGTAGGTAGGAACTTTAAAAGAGCAAATAATTTTCAGTATTGTTTCAAAGTCTATTAACTCTGAACAGTATAAAATTGATATTAGTTTACATTTCCAAATATTTTTCAGTTTTGACAATGGATTGACAATTTCATCAATAATCATTTGTACCTGACTCAATGTAAAACCGTAGTCTTGAACTATTCCTTGTAATTGCAGAAAATATTCATTAAATTTATCTGATGTATTGATAATCTCATAAAGAATAGTATCAACATTCCGTACGTAGTCCATGTGTTGAATGACTTAAAGATTTAAAAATGATACAAGATATATATACAGTGTGTTTACATTTGAAATATTTACAGATTTTGTTTTATCAACATTGAATTATATTATTGGTTCGATTATGTCATCATCACGTGACCTGGAAGTAAATTTTTATATTAATAATAATAATAATTATAGTAAAATACTACTTCACTTCTTTTATGAAAATGATTCCAATCATTTAGATTCTTCCTTTCTTCTTTCAATTATCAGATAATTTTTTGGAATATTCAAGGAATCCATTCTTTACATCCAATGTTTTGATATTGCACAAATCATCCATCAATTCACTTGATCGATTTGTAATAATATTTTCAATAGTTTCCTCATTAGCATATATCTTTTTGAGTTCAATTATATTATTATTCTCATTGAAATAACGCTGTTCAATATTCTTGTAAGTATATGGATCAATTCTCAGTAACTCATTTCTCTCATTTTCAGGTAAATTGGAAAACTCCAAATAATCTTTTTCTACACGTGGATCAATAGATATTGAATCAACTTCCTTCTTACAATATTGTATTATTGTCTCTCTTTTCTTCCATTCAGGATAAATCAATGATTTCAATAATGAATTACATATAGATTTCTTATTTTTCTCCTTTTCATTACTAAGTAGTTTGAGGATTGTTTCATCATTGGCCTCGTTGTGATTTAGTGCATTATTGAGCGTTAATTTTAGATTATCATCAAGCGAATTTCTAGATAGTTTGAGAAACGTTTGTAAGCTTTTAGAATCTTTCATACATATTTGACGTGATAATTGAGGAAGTGGTTGTAGATTCTCTAGAATATTTATATCGAGTGGATTGTGTTCCTTATTTGATGTGTACATTGTATACTGATTGCAGAAGATATTAAAAGTTGCTGAGAGAAGGATGAGAATGCACAGGGCGGATCATTTCCTTCTCATAGCCGCATTCATTGTTCTTCTTATAAAAAAAAAATTAAAAAAAAAAATTAAATATTGTGTCACGTGATATATTAGCAAGTCTCTCTCTTTCTCTCTTCTCTCTCTTCTTTTCTCTTTAGCATTGTCCCTTTAGTTGAGTGTGTATGTGTTATGTTGTGTTTGAAAGACATATAACTAAAGCATCATTCAATGTTACCCGATTAGAACATAACTGATATCATAGATATGGTTAAGTTTCAAAAAAGTTATTTACAATACTTTCTTTTTTCACTTAAGTACAGAGTCTTTACATCAAAATAAAAACTTTAAAAACACAATAAGTAGATAAACAATTTCAGAACCGTATTTGAACCATGGATGAACTTTCTATATAATATCAGAGTAGCACAAATAAACATCATTCCAAAGTGAATATGATATAGTGATACAAGTTTGTTTATCAAATACATCGCACCAATCTCCTTCAGTTTCAGTTAGTGGTTATTGCTCCCTTTAAACAATAAACTTAATTGAAAACTCTATATTACAACTAGGTAATCTGTAAATTACCCATCCTAATCGTGAAACCATTATTTTTTAACTGTAGTTGTTTTCTTCTTCGTCCAGGAATCCACGTTAGTCGTTTTGAATAGTGAATACTTCGATAGCACTCCTTGTGTATCTAATTTTTGTAACCAGATCTGCTATTAACAATACTAAACCATACCTAAATAGAATACAGAACTAAGAGTCAATTGGATTCCAGCCATCCTTGGATACAATATATGGGATTGAAGATCCCAATATACCTTCAAGAGTCTCATCATCTTTTCTCAGTCCATTAATCTCAAGGAAGCATTTAGAGTTCATGTGATTTTTTTCCTTATTGAAAGGTAAATGATACATTGAATGAAATTTACTGCTACAAAAATCAGCACTAATTTTTCTAGATCTTAACTTGGAGAGTTTATTTGAGATGAATTTCCATTTATGTACCTCTGCCGAAGGAAGTAAATTCTTCAAGATGATGACGTCTTCCATTGTAAATTTCGATATATCAACTGAAGGATCTGCTGGTTTATAAACATCTGGTGAGATTTCAGGTTGTTTATTCAATGATGTTATTGGATACTGTGGAGACATGTATTTTGCATCGTTAGTCGATGTGTTGTTTCTGTGGATATGATTCTTTGATGGTTTTGAAATTTTTGAAAAATTAGTGCAGGAAACGTATTTATGTTTTGTTTTCATTTTAAGCTTTTCAATATCACTAGTGTTTAGATTTGTGTCTAATGTTTCCTTACTCGAAGGGATCAATACAGTTTCTGGTGGTGTGACAGTTGAGCTGACTGAGTTATCATAGTTTGAATCAATAGATTGAAACGGCTGAGTATTTGGTAATTGATATATAGAAGGTGCTGCAATGTTTATATTTTTTCTTGAAAATTCGATATTAGCAATTAACGAGCCAGTGTTTACTTCTGGATGACCATACCCGTTATCTACACTATTTGGCTCGAATCCACTTTGATTCAGAGCATACTTCTGTGTATACAAGATATTATTGAGAATTTCTGGTTGAAATGAGTTTGTAAGAACGTTTGAAGTCATCTTTATCGGTTATTTATACAGACGTTTAAGAGTTGTGTGCCTTGAAAGAACAAAAAAAGCAAAATATTAAGATAAGAATCAAGATATATATGAAATCTACAAGAGAAAGATAGTTTGAATATAGACATTATATTATTAGAGAAACTCTACATACAAATAGCACCATATTTTTTTCCCCCTTACAAACGCCAAGAGATTTTAGTTTAATAAATCATACGATTGATTCGTTTCTCTAATTCTGCCAACGGCTCGCTATCAATGGCATTATCTCCTTTTTTTAGTGTATAACATGAATCCTCAGAATCTGTTGTTGCTGGGATTGACGATTATTTTATTAAGACGATCTTGTTTCATTTTTGGAATTCTTCTATTAATCGAAGAGTTGATGAGGTCTCTATGCAAGGACCCGTTTAGTTAATAATTTTTGTCATTGTTAGATAATTCTCACAATAAATTACAAATTATTTTCAGTTGTTGAATTTCTCACACCTCAATTTGTAACCAAACAATTTTATGTGATATTGGACTTCTTGAAAATGATATTTCAGTCTTGAGTTGAAAGTTTTTTCGATAAAATCTGGAATAACGGAGGGTATTTGTGTGGAATGGCGGTAATGTTGTTCACATATTATTGATATCGGGAAAGAGGTTACATTCCTCATGAGAAGTAAATATTCATCAGGATAGATAAAAACTGATGCATTAAATAGATCTGATGAAGACAGTAAGGATTGCTTCTCACACTATGTAACTAAAGAACCAAACCAATAACAGAGAAAGAATGTTGTTGATTTGATTTCAAGATTCAACCAGACAAGTGATTTTTGATATACATTCAGGAGTTACTAATGAATCAATACATTGATCACAAAGTACCGTATTTATAAACAAACAAACAATTTTAGTCTCTTCGTAATGAATTAATCTAGAAATTATTTGTTGCTTTCGTTTGATACTTGTTGTGTTTATCCAGCTAGTGGTCTGTAAAATACCCAAACACTTTATACAGTTCAGTTGATTTATGTAACTATTACAATATATTTGAAAGTATGGACCTCCTATTGTTCCTTAATGTAAGTAATTGTAGATCAAGAAGTGATTACCTAATGCATTAAATTCTTTACATTTTGTAAAGTAAGGAAAATTGAAGAAGAGTGAAGAAAAACGGAATTTTTCTGAGAATTTAAGATTGAAATTTTAAGATTTCAAGTGACCGATGAATGAAGAGAACAGGTATTTTACTAATACTGATATCTTTCTTTTTTTGTGTTCACTATCATTTCAAACAAACAAGTATGGCTAACGAAGATAAAAGTGTCGAAGAATTACGTAAACTTGGTAATGAAAAGTTTCGTTCTTTAAACTACGGTGGTGCATTGATGTGTTATACCCAAGCTATCGATAAAGAACCCAGTAATTATGCATTATATTATAATAGATCTGTTACATTGGTTAAGATGGATGCAATCGAAGAAGCCAAGAGCGATCTATTGAAAAGTATTGAATTGAAAGATGATTATATTCCAAGTTTATGTCAGTTGGGATTTATTTACCTTTATCAAGGTGATACACCGAGTTCATTAGAGACATATGTTAAAGTTGTCAAGATTAATGAGAAGCTACCAAATCAGTTGGATAGATTTAAAGCACAACTGAAAGAATCTATTAGGTTATGTGAGAGTAGATGCAAACAACAAGAATATTCACAAGAATTTATTGATTCAATAATCACACCTGATATCAGAAGAACTATTGAATCATATCCTAATTTACCAACTCATATGATTGAATCTGGTATACCACCAGTTGCATTTGGTAATGTATCCATCAGTCAATTGGGTAATAGATCTACTGTAATGGCAAGTGCTATTCCAGTAAGAGTTAGTAGGAATGGTAATTCAAATAATACTAATAGTAATTTGAATGAAAGTATTAGTATTAATATCAATGCAGATAATGCAGCTGAAGAAATTGGGAATAGTATTACACGAGCAATAAATGCTACTGGATTTATTGATCTTTCAAATAGAAATAGAGGGAGTGAAAATTTACCATCCATGATGCAAGCACATACCGATGCTGTCGCAACTGCCCTCCGTAGAAGTGAGGAATTAAGACGTGAAAGAGGTGTATCACAACCAGTATCAACTACAGGGACGACAGGAACAAACGAAACTACTGGTCCAGCAGCAGCAGCAGCAACAGCAGCAGCAACAACCACTACTACACCATCAACAGGAGCAGCGGAATCAACGGGTGCGACGAGTTCCACGGATGCAACAGAATCAACAGAATCAACAGGATCAACAGGATCGACAGAATCAACAGGATCAACAGGATCAACGGGATCGACAGAAACAGCACACCCTACAGGGTCAACTGAAACTACAGGAAATGACCAACATACAAGCAACGGACAACCAACACAAGTGTTTAGTGGAGTCACTACTATTGATCCAGAACATGCTACAGATTTTGCTAGACAATTAGCTAATTTAGTCACTACACGACTAAATGATGCTGTTCGTACACAGTTTGGACAAGGTATGGCACCAAGTACTATTGAAACAGTATCGACTAATCTTGGGAATGGAGTTAGTAATTTTGCACGTGAAGTAATGAATGGATTCAATGGTAGTTCTACATCCAATGCATCTACAACCAATGCGTCATCAACTAGTACATCTGATAGAGCCCATACATCGAATACACCTTTGGATGCAGATTTGGATCTTGATATTGATTAGTTTGAATAGCGCACATTTTTGCGAATAAGGGAAGAATTAGTAAGAAAGAAGGGAGAAAAGTTAGAATGACACGGCTCAGCAGTTTGTTGTTTTTTTATTTGTACAGAAATGTATAATATATAGTTCCCATAATAAAATAATATAAAAATATCATATATATATAGATATATTTATATATATCTTGCGTCGTATTGTATTGTATTTGAGATGGAGGAATATCTGTATTGCGGAATATGTTATAAGACTATTCAAGAAAGGAAAGTTTATTTAACTTCATGTGCACATGTTATATGCGAAGAACATATTGAGAGAGAATATTGTAGTAAATGTAAAAGTAAAGGAATAAGTATGATTAAGATTGAATCTGATTTGAGTTGTGTTGAAGATAATATCAGGGATATCATTGAACCCAGTTTTGAGAAACTTAGTAATTTACAATTTGGTAATAAGTTTCAATTTGAGCAAATGAGAGAATTGATTAAATATTATAAAACCAGTAATCAAAATTTGAAAGATAAGAATATTCGAATGAAGGAGTTATTACAGAAAAGCAGGATTGAGTTAAATAAATGTAATGAGTATCAACGAGAGATTGAAAAGTTACGAAATGAATTAAAGATTAAGAATGGTAGTAAAAGTGAAGAATTTGTGAGTAAATTGAAGAGATTTAGTATGAAAAGTAGAGAAAGTTCATTTGGGATACAATCTAGAGATAGAGAAAGAGATAAAGAGAGAGACATTAATGAGATTTCAATACTACAAAGAGATGCTATTCAAGCGAAGAGTACTAATATCAATGGTAATAGTAGTATAATTCGAATTAATAGTAGGGGTAGTAGGAACAATAGTAGTAATGGTAGTAATAGTAGTAGTAGTAATAGCAGTAATATGATTTTTGGAGGTAATATAAAGAATAAGAGGAATATTAGTAGTAGCAATAGTAGTTTTAGTAGTTTAAATGGTGGTAATATGAATGGGAAGTTGCCAAATCGAATAAAAAGTGGTAGGATGATGTTTAAGCCTCCAATTAGTCGAAATCTAAGGAAATGAAGTGTTGAAATTGCTAGAATGTGATAATGTGATAATGTGATAATAATTTATTATAATATATTTTATTTATAGAAGAATTAAATAACTGTAAAATAGGGAAGGAAGGGATGGATTATAAAAGACCAGCTCTCCTTTGTTGAACGAAAACAGCAAAGAAAGGAATACCACAACCAAGAACCCAGAAGATAAGATGTGGAACTGCGTATGGAACTCTTCTATTTTTAACTTTGAATGGAAGGTTGTTGTAAACACCTTCTGGGAAGTGACCTGAGAGTTGTTTAGAAGAAGCTGAGAATGCTCTAGATGAGAATCTAGTTGATAATCTGGATGCAGGTGTAAGTGCTTTAGTTAATGGGAACATTGTTTACAGAATGATATGAAGAAATGAAGATATCATAAAGCAAATAAAGTAGAAAAAAAATTATACAAAATAAATTTGATTGTGTCACTATGTATATAATATTTGTGTGTGTGTAATACTATATTTGTGAGAGTATATGAAGTTGGAGTATTACGAATTATTGAGTGAGTGAGTGGGTTATTTTTTTTGCCAAAGGACAAATGAGCGAAATGGTGGATGGCACCACATTACTGAGAAAAAGACGGCGTCTTATTGGTCAGTTGGCTCTTCATAGTGGTGGTGCACGGGAGTAGAAGAAGAATATGATTTTTTCTCTCTTTTTCTTTCTTTCTTTCTTATGATTTATTTTTGGTATTTCAACTTTAATTTGAGAGACACTGCTTTCTTTCATGTACCTATCTATTTATTTATTTATATTCCATCTCATATACTTATACAATACACATCAAATATGGCTATCGCACCTATCACAGGAACTATGAAGAGAAGAATCGTTATTGACATTGTCATGGGCTTCACCATTGGTGGTGCTCTCGGTGTCTACTGGTGGTCTCACCACAAAAAGATGGTTGCTACTAGAGAAAACTACTACGCTTCTCTTGCTGAAAAGAAGAAGCTTGAAGAATCCATTTAATCACTATCCCATTTACTTATCAACCATTCCTTTTTTCAATTCTCTATTATCTACTTTCTGCATCCATGTAGAGTTATAAAAATGTTTATATAATTTTTAAGAAAAAATCATTTCAAATAATTTTGAGTTTTGTAGCAAAAAAGAGGAAAAAATCTATATTGCACCAGCCGCTTTTTGGATAGTGTGGCTGGTGAGATGTTTTTTTTTTCATTTTTTTTTTTAAATTTTCTAATTTCTGTACATCTCTAACATGTTTATACAACACTGAATGTCTACCTATAAACATTGATTTTCCACACAGTAATGGACGATTTATTAGCAATATTCCACACAATTCCGCAGTCCAAAGTCCTAGTGTTGGATAGATCTCTTTCAAATGTCCTCAATTCTCTTACAAATCACTCATTCTCAAAATTCCTCACTAATGCTGGTATAGTACAAACTACTTGGTTACCAACTTCAATACCGAATGATCTATCATTACCATCAAATAATGAAATAGTATTTCTTATAAACCTATTATCCGATGATAATTTATCTAAAATTTCCCTACTGTATAACCTTATCACTCAATTTGATATTTCAAATGTGCATTTAATAGTTTATCATCCATTATTAGATGCTTCAATTCATTCTTTTATCTCCAATATAGGTTTATCTTCTAAATTATCATCTTTCAATATATGGTCATCCATTCTATCTTCAATATTTACTTTTGATAATGTATCAATCCATTCATTAGATCTTTCCTTCGCATTTAAAGACCTTTATTTGAATAACTCTCCATTATCTTTACAATTATTGGCCAATTATTTACTAGAATTAAATATAAAATCAAATTATAATTTGAGAATTACAAATACTTTCTTAAAAGGTCCATTATCTAACCAGTTTTATTCGATTTATGCCCGAATCTATAATTCCCATTTACTCTCCCTATCTGAAACAAAGAGGAAACTAATAGATGATATAGATGATTCCTTATTTGCTGATACTCATTCATTTTACAATAATTCAATCCATTTGATCTCAATAGATAGATCAAATGATCTTATATCTTGTATTCTATCTCAATTATCTTATACTGGTATAATATCAGAATTCTTTGATTTAAATTCTCCAATTGATTCTTTTAATTTACCTTCAATTCCAAATAATTTATCAATTCATTCCCTATTTTCACCTGAAAATAACTTCTCCAATTTATTATCTGATTTAAATTTTAGTCATATAGGCCCAATATTAAATAAAAATGCTAAATTATTACAATCCAAATTTAATAAAAAGGATGATTTAAATGATATAGACCAAATTAAATTATTCGTTAATGATTTATCAAATTTGAATACAACAAAATCTTTAATTTCAATACATACTTCAATCGCCGATTTAATAATATCGTCTTTAAATAACTCAAATATAACACAACCTTCAAATATACCTCTTTTGGATGATTTGAACTTATCCTCTCAATCAACTATTTTATCTTCTTACTATTCCCAATTAATCGATTTACAACATCTAATACTTAATAATCAAATCAATTTAATATCAATATTTAAAAAACTTTCGTTATTAATCAATTCATATTTTGATGATGTTAAGCTACTAGATATTTTCAAAATTCTAATACTAACCTCAATTGTGAAAAATGGTCTGAATTCAAATGATTTCATAAACTATTTATATAATGATATGGTATTCAAATTCACTAGTCAGAAAGTTTTACCAATTTTACTGAATTTACAGAAATTGAAAATCTTACATTTCATCAACTCTTCAAATCTAAGTTTACCTTCTTTCCTATCACTATCAAATAATTCAAATGAAATTTCCAATACCAACAACAACAACAACAACATCAACATCAATAATATCAACAACAACAATATCACTTATAATTTAGCAGTCTCTTCATTAGAAAACCCATCTTCTCAAGCAATTACAAATTTCGAAAATCTATCCAAATCTCTCAATTTACTACCAATTCACGAAGATATTTCATCAAATGAAGTAAATTCCCTATTGGATTATGATGATGCAGATTTTACTTATACAGGTTATGTACCGATCATTACACGATTGATTCAATCAATTTATACACGTTCATTCCTATCAAATCCAGATACTGATCGTGCAATCATTTATGGTTGGAATAACTTGGATTTATCTTCGTTATCAACGTCAAGTAACCAATCTTTCCTAGTACCAAATTCTAAAAAGCAAATGTTTAATTCAATTATACCACCTAAAATATCAGATTTATCTAATAATTCAAATAGTACAATAATAATCGTCCTTTTGGGTGGCATAACATGGTCTGAAATATCTTCAATAAAATATACGCTGGCCAAGAATCCACTAACTAAATCTAAAAAGGTCATTATTCTAACAACTGGTTTAATAACAAGTAACCAGTTTCTATCCTCTTTATCTTCACCATCATAAATTTTTCTCTTGTATCTTATATAATGAATAAATGAATGAATGACTTTACTCTACCTGGTTATTTATACTTTTCATAAAACCCACAACGCACCTTCTCCTCATAATCAATAAGTAAAACAATCAACTGTAGAAAACATTGTCTGAATGCATCACTAACACTTTCCTTTTTACATTTTCTGAACATCATTTCTCTTGATAAATTAAGAGCAACACCAACACCTTCTTCCTCCACTATTGTGTTATCCGCAAGTATAATACAAACAGTACTCTTAATCTCTAATTTTTCTTCATTGAAAAATGTAATTTTACTACTAGTAACACGACTTTTCCAGTTACTGACGCCAAAAACAAGATTGATTATATTGATTAACTTGGATAACCCGATATTCTTGTTCTTATACTTTCGATTCCACTTACTTCTCCCTTCTATTCTCTGGTATTCTCTGAATAATAAACTACTACGCATTACAGACCATTTACTGCCTAATTTACCTCGTATTTCGTTATTTAGATTGAGCATTGAATTAATTTCACGCATCCATTCTAAACTATCAGTTTCTTTCTTCATTGTTTTATCTCTTGCCTCATATTCATCTAAAGATGTGACCTCATTGCATGTCGTCTTATCAAGTTGATGATAAATCGTCATTACAAGAAATAAGATGGGAAAAAAGAAGTAATTAAAGAAAAAACGAATTAATGATTATTATTTATTGTGTGTATTTACAGAAAAAGATAGGAATATTGAGAGAGGAAAAAAAAAAAAACTTGAATAGTTCATCCTTTCAATTATTCTTTAGTAACTGCATTGAAAATGTCTTCGTAGTTTGGTTTAACACCACAGAAAATTTCAAATTGTGCAATACCTTGATTGACTAACATTTCACGACCTGGTATAACTTTCCAACTGTATTTCTCACTAGCTAGTTGCATAATTGGAGTAACCAATGGTTTATATGCAGCTTCTAATAAATAACCTCCATTCTTATCACATTTACTCAATACTTTATCAATTTTTTCAGCAAAGGTTCCAGTTAGTTCAATATTTGCTGGAATAGTTGATACAATGACTTCAATTCCACCTTCTATCTCTTCAATATTATCTAAAACAGAAATATTGTATTCACTTGGGAATGTTGAGATGATTTCTTTAACTTTTGAAACAGTTCTATTTAACATGTAGATTTTTTCACATCCCATTTTATGTAATGCATAAATAGCAGCTCTTGAAGTTCCACCACCACCGATAATTAATCCTGTACCAATTTTACCAATGACATTATTACGACTGAATGATTCTGTAATTCCAATCCAATCGGTATTATCACCATTGAATCCTCCTTGAGTATTTGGATATAATGTATTGATTGCACCAATGATTCTAGCAGATTCACTTAATTTAGTCGCATATTTCATCATTTCAATCTTAAGTGGAATTGTAATAGCACATCCTCCAAAATTGTCCCTTTGAACGACCTTCTGATAAACTTCATTTGCATCATCACTTTCAAATTTACTAAATGTGAATGGTAATCCAAACTCTTCATATCCTGTATTATGTAAAACTGGCGATCTTGAATGTCCTATTGGCTTACCAACAACGAAAAATTCCTTTGGTGATAATTCTCCAATCATAGTTAGTGATTCATTGATTTGCTTGATGGATAATTGACCAGGTGCTGCAGAATTAGGTAATAATGGATGAGTAACAGGTGTTAATAATGGATTCACAATTCTTGATAATTGTCCTAATCTACCCATATTGATTGCAATTAATGGCTTACTAGTATGTTGATGCCTGAAATTTTCCAATAAGTAATTATCATCAAATTCTAACGCAGTTCCAACAAATTTAATAATATCAAAGTTTGAATTATTTGCAAATTGATATTTGTTTTCCCATTCTGAATTATCCCATTTGAAAGTACCTGAGAAATCGTGATGTGATCCAATGACTTTGGTAAATTTCTTTTTGGACAATAATGTCGCAATCAATCCTTCTGGTAATGATAATTCAATATCAACATATGAAACACCCATTTTGAATGCTAACATTGTTAACAATTCGATACTTTCATAATCATCATCTTTGAATGCTCCACCTTGGGATTTAGTTCTCACAGTGAAAATAATTGGTAATTCACAGTGTGTTCTCAATAATCCAATTTGTTCAGCAACAAATTCTAATTCATAAGATTCCAGTAAGTCAACTCTTAATTCAACGGCATTACACCCTTCTGTGATTTTGCTCATATTTTTCAAAGTTACTGCATCCTTCAAATTTTTAAATGTCAAGCAAACAAAATATGATCTGCAGTTTGGAATTTCAACTGGATTACCAATGATCTCTTCAACAAATGATCCCATAGTTCTCTTTAGTTGAGTTAATTCCTCATCGTTATTACAATGTGGTAGATAGAAGTAATAGTTTGAGCATTTTTCATATAGTGATTTCCTTCTATTCCAAACTTGGAGAATTTCTTCATTATATGTTGGTCTCTCAGTATCCTTTTCATTCAAAAATTTGATCATTTCTTCAATATCCCTATGAAGATGTAAAACAATACCATTTTCCTTTTCATAGTAGTTGACTAATATTTCTCTTGCTTGTGGAATTTCAACAATACCACCACCAGTTGAAATAACATATCCTTCGCTGAATTTTGATAAAACTTCTCTAAAAGTTTCAAGTTCTTGTTTTCTGAATTCTTCCCATGAATTTTCTTCAACAAATTTTTTAATAGTTTTACCAATTTTACTTTCAAAATATTGATCAATATCTAGACTTTTGAAACCAGTATGAGATGAAATAATATTTGACATAGTTGTTTTACCTGTTGCTCTCATACCAATCAAAATGATACTCTTATTACCATTCTTCTTAATAGTATTTACTTCACCAATTGATTGTGGTTCGAATCCATCCAACTCTACACCTAAAACTGTATGTAAAATATCCCACCATCCTGGCCATGTTTTGGATGTACAGTATCTATCTTGAATAATGACAGATTCCTTAGATTGTACCATACCTGCAAGTAATGAGAAACTCATTGCAACACGATGATCATCATAACTATGAATACCTGGTTCATTAGGAACTCTTAAATCTTTATAATTGATACCATGAATAACAATTCCATCACTCAATTCTGTTGCAGTAACTCCAAATTTAGACAATTCAGTAATCATTGCTTCAATTCTATTACATTCCTTAACTCTTTGATTAGCAATACCTGTAATAGTTGTTGGATTTTCAGGATCATTTGCAATTGCCGCAACAACAGTCGCAGTTAGAAATGCATCTGTCATTGGTTCCATATCAACATGTTTCAATGGTTTTAATGTACCTACTTTTGGGCCTTCAACTGTTGTACTAGTTTCAGTTTGTTCAACTTTACAACCCATAGGCATTAACACATCAACTGCAAATCTAGCATCACCTTGTAAAGAACTTGAACCAATATTTGGAATAGTACATTTGGTGCCTGTCATTGCAGCAAATGCTAATGGATATGTTGCGCTTGATGCATCTGATTCAATTATATATTCAGATGGATTGACATAATGACCTAATGGAATTTCGTAAGTGTAATCCTCTGTCTTTGATTTAATAACTTCAATACCAAATGACGACATCATCTTAATAGTCATATCGATATATAATTGAGAAATCGGTTTACCTCCAACTAACGATAATGTAACAGGTGTTTGTGCATATGGTGCAGCTAATAAAATTGATGAAACATATTGCGATGAAACTGTGGCACTTAATTCAATTCTACCACCTTTCAAACCTTTACCACACTTTACTTTGATTGGTAATGAACCTTCTCTATTGAGACATTCGATTTCACATCCGTTAGTTCTCAATGCATCGATTAATGGACCATTAGGTCTTTCTTGCATTCTTTTATTACCAGTTAGATGAATAGTATCGATCGATTCATTTTTATTAACCAAACATGCAATTGTTGTTAAAAATCTCGAAGCGGTACCTGCATTACCTAAATAAATCTCCTCTTCGGTTGTAATCAATTTACCTCCATTACCATTTAAAACAACAGTTTCACCATTATCTTCCCATGTGATTTCGGCACCTTTCAGCATTGAAACTGCAGTAAGCATGTATTGAGTATCATCAGAATGAAGTAAGTTTTTCAATTTACATTGACCTTTACCAAGAGCAGCTAATATCAACGCTCTATTTGAGATAGATTTCGAACCTGGTGGTGTAACAATAAACTCTTTCTTTGAATCAAGATCAAAGGATCCAACTTTAATATCTTCAGTTAAAATGACTCTTAGATCCTTATCATTGACATAAGATGCAGATGGTTCGTAACACTCACCAATTTTTTTCAATAAAACAACCTTCTTCTTTGAACCATCATTTTTCTTATCAATTGCCATCTTTTTCAACAATATATCAACAGGGCATACTTTCCCATTAGCTCTGCTTTGAACAACTTTATCATGAATTGATACGGGTAATCCATAACCTTCAAAACATTTTCTCAATCTTGAAACTGCAACAGGTGGTAGAATACCTAAGTATCTACTCAATTCAGCTTCTTTAATGGATCCGATAGCAACACATTCACCATGTAATATTTGTGGAGTTAAAATAGCTTCATATGCATGACCAATGGAATGACCAAAATTCAAAAGGTTTCTTAATCCACCTTCTCTTTCGTCCAATGTTACAACTTCTGCTTTAACTTTAATAGACTCAAGAACCAATTTAAAAATATGATCTAAAATTGGGGTTAAATCAACACCACCATTGGTTCTATCGTTAATAACTTTTAGGAAAATTTCTGTATGAGCTTCCAATCTATCAAACTCCTGTTCATTCCAAATTGCAGCTGTTTTGATAACTTCAGCCATACCATTGATAAATTCTCTAACAGGCAAAGTTTCAAGAAATGAGATATCAACTAAAACATACTGTGGTTGCCAGAAAGCACCAATAAAATTTTTACCCAATGGAGTATCGATTGCAGTTTTACCACCAATAGATGAATCAACCATTGCTAATAGAGTAGTTGGAATTTGAACAACTTTAACACCTCTCATGAATGTTGCTGCAACATAACCTATCATATCTCCAATAATACCACCACCCATGGCAACAATGATAGTATCTCTAGTACATCCTTCTGATAAAAGATAATCTTCAACGGCTGCCTTAGTAATTCTATTTTTGTTGGCTTCACCAGGTGAGATAACATAAGTTAAAAGTCTTGATTCTGGTCTTAATCTTTCAATAGTGTCCAAAAAGGCTTTCTTATATCTTTCTAAATGTCCTGCTTTCACTAAATTAGTGTCAGTAACGATCACATACGTAGATGATTTTAAAGTACTCACAATCTCATTACAGATGTGATTTTGGATTTTATATCCAACATGAATTGTATCCTTCCCAAGGATCTCTACCTTTTCAATATGTCCTGCTTGGACCATTTCAGTTTTCTTGGTACAAATACTTTGGATCAAAAAGAGAAGTCAGATCTTATTGACTTTCTCTCTCAGATTCTTCATCATGTTGCGGAAAAATTTCAAATCCACTGTTGAAAAAAATACGACGCTTTGAGTCATACAATATTACATATAGAATTTCAACAAAGAAGGCTTAATAACGTGTCACGTGAACATTTGTCATGACACACACACAGACAGACAGCAGACAGAGCAGAGACACCACATAGACAAACATTCTCTTTAACATTCATTATACAGTTCAATATACACATTTTACAGTTGTAACTTTTGACGAACAAGGTCTTCCATCTTCACTCCAATCATATCATTAAGTGTGTTGAAGTATAACTCTAGATGTTGAATACTTTTTTTGTATTCTGCTCTGTATTTGTCGATATTATCAATATTCTCTAATTGTGAAAGTTCGTAAGCTTGTTGAAATAAAACGAAGTTACTATTGATATACTTCTGAATGGTATTATGTGAATCAAAGCTTATATCATCACTGGCTGATTCCACTTCAATACTTGCTAGGTATAATGCCGGTGCAATTGTGAACTGATATATCTCATTTACTCTTTGAGTCAATGATCGGAACATCTCTTGTAAATATTGATTTTTAACATGAATACCTTCAATAGTCGAACTAAATGATTCAATAGCTTTATCTTCAAAGTAAGTTACATTTTTCCTCTCTAGTTTTTCAAATACATTATTTTGCTTTAGTTCAGTTATTTGTTGTAATGTTATCAATTTTAGATTTGCGTTCGATAAGTCTTGTTGGGACTTCTTATACAAATTGAGTATATTGGCATTCTCTGAAATTGAAGCATTATATCCACTTTCATAAAATTCTAACATTTCACTCAACTCCTTGTTTCGAATTTCCATTTCGGTGATATTACTCTTTTGCATTTCGATAATCTTAGATAGATCGTCATTTTCATATTTCAAATCCTTTATCAAATTACTCTTTCTAAATGATAATGAAAACTTTCTTTTCAAATCCGATCCAGTTGGTCTATTGTTTTCTTTTGATAATTTCTTATCATAAGTATCATCATTATTTATCGGGATTGAATCGAAATGATGGTGTGTATCATTGGCATTATCCAATTGTGTTACCTCATTCTCCGAGCACTGGGAGTTCAACTGAAATGAAGGTTTGATTTCTATAGTATTATCTTCATAAGTTTGATTGATCTTAACTCTTTTTATATTATCTACTATTGAACTATTATCGTTTGTTTCCCCTATAACTTCAGTTATCTTTTTTTTAAATTCAAATTCCGAATTAGATTCAAATTCTGTATCAGTTGCTGCTTCATTATAAGAGCTTCTACTTTCTTCTTCGTAATTGGAAGAGCATGCATCTTGTGTTGATTCGACTTTACATTCTCCAGTTTTGTTACTACCATTGTCACAGTTCTCTGCTCCCTTTCTTGTCTCTCTGAGATAATCTAAGTTATCAGTATCAAAGTTAAGTATTCTTTCACCAATGGTTATAGAACGAATACTATCATCTTCTTTAGGTATTTTTGCTTTCCCATCATCATGAGAATTACCTACTAGTAGCACATCATTTTTGCAAATGGTTTTATCTTCAAAATCGTAACTTTTATCATGCAGAAAAATTTCTACTTCTTCTGGTTTTTCATAATGCAAATTCGTATCATTGTTATCATCAAACATTTTTCGTATTGTTAATCTCCCTTCTAAGTTTACAATACTTTCCTTCTTATTATTATAATTGGGATCATAATTGCTCGTCTCTGTTTTTGTTGTGTTCTCAACGCCACTCTCACTACCACTACTAGCAAATCTCACAGATTTTTGTGTTTCTACATACTCATTACAAGATATCAAATATAGTTGTTTCTCTGATGTGTCTGATGTTACTGTGACTGAAATATCAGAAGTAACATAGTTTTCAATTTCATTCATTATTTCTATTCAAAAGCAAATAGTTTAGCAAAGAACAGGTGTTATGATTGAAAAACACGCCTATTCAAATAATTGAAAAGTTAGAGCAAAGTCCAATATAAAAACACATTATAAAACACTAACAATCTTTCTGTTCATTGATAATAATGGGGATAAAACCCTTCCTTTATCAAAGAATGAAAAAAATACGAAAATACAAAAAGAAAATACCTGTTCTATACATTTGAGAGCGAGAAACTCCGACAAATTCTGAAACTCCGAAACTTTTCATTATAACCTTTGTGTATTACACAATGATAAAAGAGATGACAGTTTTTCATTCCATTCATCATCCCAACGTCTTTTACTTTCTATCAATGCTCCACTTTTGATTTTCAGATATCTATCCTTATTTGCTTGATTGAAAAATAAGTTCAAAATCTCATTACACATTTCAGCATCATCATCATTATTGTTCAAAATAATACCATTTTCTTCATTTTTGACAAGTTCATTGATGACGGGGTAATTCATTGAGATTACAGGTACACCAGAACCAAATAGATCTATTATTTTCATAGGTAGATCTAGTCCCGAAGAAGAATAGTGTAATGATACACCTAAATCTGCAATTTTTAGAATATTTGGATATTCAGCTATGGGTAACCAGACGTTTCTGATGACAACATTACTCCATTTGACTGAATGTATAGATTTCAAAAAGTCTTTCTGCAGGGGTCCCTTTCCCGTAACAATCACAATGATACGATTCTTTGTATTTGCCAATTTGGTATCTATCAATTTCAAACATTTAACGAAAATATCAAAATTCTCATCGGCTGTGAATGAGGTTGAAGTGACTAGAATTCTATCATTTAATTGATTATAATTCATTTCTTTATTGAATAGAGAACTATTTTTTGCAATTATTTGTTTGAGCTCAGATTGCGATGAGAGAGGACTGAAAATACCACTTGGACGATCATATAAAGTTAAAATCTTATCCTTGTTTAGACCAAATTGGTCAATTAGATATATTTTCAATGCTTTAGTAACAGTCAAGTTGAAATCTGCAAATTTTAAACTACAATATTTTTCATAGAATTTCATCAATTTGATGACAGGATGATTTTCATTTTTGTACTTCAAATTCAAAATTGACCAGTTAAGATTATGCCAGTCAATAATTATTTGAACATTTGGTGCCCAGAATTTCTTTATAAGACCGATAATCAATAGAATTGGTAAAGATGGTGGATTCTGTATTAAAATAAATCTTGTATTGTTACCAACTAAATGTATCAAAAGTGTTGTTAGATCAAACAATTGTGTCAATACTTTCAATAAAGCAAATAATAAATATGGTAGATTTCTTTTATTCTTAATAACTGGTATATCATAAATGTCAATATCATCTGGTTTATTAAGGAAACTTGGCAATTCACTTTCTAGATAACCACAGAGATTAACATGGTAACCTAGTTTTTGGAAACTTTGTGCATGATATGACATTCTAGGAGAATGTCCCAAATCTCCTAGAACCACAATAATGACTTCATTAATATCAGATGATAATTTAATTCTTTTACGTTGATTGTAGACTTTTCTTATATAAGTAAAGTAACTGTAAACTTTCAAAAAAACCGGTAATGACAACCAAAAGACAACCAATAGCCAAGTATATATCGAGAAGTTAAAATGACCAGGAGGAAATCCTACATATTTGATGATTTCAAACATGTTTGCTAAAGAAAAGTGATTTGATTAAAAGTTGTTGGACTGTTCAGTGTTCATTAAGAACATTTGATCTTAGAGACAGCTCATCAACATGAATAATTTTGTGTGCGAAATTTTTTATTAAAGAGATATTCTAAAGACGGAAATACTACAATTAACATTGAATATAATAAAATAATAGAGATAACAACTACAAAATTGGAAATATGACAGTTCTGAAGACTGAACACAGAACCACACGTCAAAACAAACATTGAGTTGGCAGAGGTGGGGGGAAATGGTAGCTAATTTAACACAAATATGGAAGGGTGTGTGGCCGAGAGGTTAAGGCGTCAGGATCAGAACCTGATTTTCTTAGGATTTCCTGGGTTCGATCCCCAGCACACTCAACCTTAATTTTTACTACTGTTAGGACAGGTAACAAGGCATAACTTTGTGTTAAATTAGACCAGTCCAAATAACATACTAATATATACACTAAAAACACACTAAATGCAACATACAAAACATAGCGTGCATACGATGAGCCTCAATTCTGAAATTTTCCCTCTTTTTCTGCTCTTTCCCTCTTTTCTCGCGACCGTTCCCTCATTTATCTTTCTCTCTCGCCCCCCTCCCC
>JAKTRA010000018.1:0-23065 GCA_030579495.1 Pichia heedii | reverse complement strand
CCCCCTTATCACAATTCTCTTGTCGTGAACTTTTTTCAAAAATTTCTTTTTTTCTTGAGCCCCCCTCTTATTTCTTTTGGCTTTCCCCACATTCTCGGGATAACTGTCAAATAGAAGTGATGTCTCTTTCTTCAGGAGCAGAAACTTTGCTTTTCAGTAGGTGGTGTTGATATACTTATCGGGATATATAAATAGTTCAATGTAGTAACTTTTCATACTTTATAAAGATCCGATGCATTTCTTATTTCTCTTCCTCAATAAAAAGAAAACATGCAAAGATTATCTCAGTTAAGTAGCCATCTATCTCCAAATGGTCCAACACAAAACGTTGAAAAGTTAAGGTCTAAAAATGAAAATGATGTAGTAATAGTTGCCGCTTATCGTACTCCACTTACAAGAGGTTTCAAAGGTTCATTTAAAGATGTTAATTCAGACGAAATTCTATATAAACTAATAGTTGAGTTTTTGAAAAAGAGTAAAATTGACCCAAGTATTATTGGTGATGTTGCTGTTGGTAATGTTCTCAATCCAGGCGCAGGTGTTAATGAACATAGAGCTGCAGTGATTGCTGCTGGTATCCCATCTTCTGTCCCATTTATTGCCTTGAATAGACAATGTTCTTCAGGTTTAATGGCAGTTAATGATATTGCAAATAAAATTTTAACAGGTCAAATCAACTGTGGTTTAGCCTGTGGTGTTGAAAGTATGTCGAAAAATTATGGTCCACAGGCAATTCCTAAAATATCAAAAGTTGTTCTGAAAGCTTCAAATGATGCTAAAAGTTGTTTACTACCAATGGGTAACACAAGTGAAAATGTTAATTCTCGTTTTAGTATTTCAAGATTAGATCAAGATGAATTTGCTGTCAACTCTTATCAAAAGGCTGAATATGCTGTCTCAAATGGTTTATTCAAAGACGAGATTTTACCAATTGAAGTACAAGTTAAATCTAAAAACCATAATGGTGAAACTTCATTATCCAATAAAACTGTTGAAATAGATGAAGGTCCAAGAAAAAATGTCACTGTAGAATCACTTTCAAAAATCAAACCAGCATTCAAAAAGGATGGTTCATCACATGCCGGTAACTCTTCACAAATATCCGATGGTGCTGCTGTTGTTTTGTTGATGACTAGGAAGCTTGCAAACTCTCTAAATTTGAATATCTTGGGTAAATACATCGCCACTACTAATGTTGGTGTTCCTCCAGATATTATGGGTATTGGCCCTGCTGTTGCAATTCCAACTTTACTTGAACAATGTGGAATTTCAATTGATGACATTTCTACTTTTGAAATAAATGAAGCCTTTGCAGGTCAAGCATTATACTCAATTAGAAAAAATAATATCGACATTCGAAAAGTCAATCCACGTGGTGGAGCAATTGCATTAGGACATCCATTAGGATGTACAGGTGCCAGACAACTCTGTACGTTGATGAGGGAGCTTGAAAGTGGCCAATTAGGAGTTGTCAGTATGTGTATTGGGGGTGGTCAAGGAGCCGCAAGTTTGTTTGTAAAAGAGTAATTACATTGTTTTAATTGTTTTATTTTTCTTTTTTGATACCATATATATATATATAAAGAAATCATTATGATAATGTTGGACTTGGAAACTAAGAGTAAAACATAAACAACTATTATATCGCATTGTTACGTAAGTGTAGATAGATTTTCATGAAAAAGAATTTTTCAACCGAACTTTTCTTTTCTTGTTTTTGTATCTAAACTCTTCACAGGTAGCCAATCAAGAAGTTATGACGGAAAATATCGAAACAGGTTCGTCAACTACAACCATCGCTATCGATAACACAAACTCAAATGATAAAATAAGCAAGAACTCTAGTAAAAACAGAAATAAAAATAGAAACAGAAATAATAAGAAAAATAAAGTGAATGATGAAAGAGATCAAGCTACCTCCAAGTCTGGGTCTGAAAATGTAGACTCGCAGTCAAAAACAAATCAGAAAAAGAACCAGAGAAGGAAGACTAGTAAAAATCAAAACAATAAAGTGAATAATCATTCAAACAATAAAGCAAAGAGTAAGAACTTGGCATTGTTCAAAGAATTTGAAAAACTATTGCCTAGTATAAACCCTATTACTATTAATGGAATAATGGTGAAATCACTCTCCGTAGAACCTATTGAATTTATTGATGGTATACTCTCCGACAAATCAAATAACGATGAGATATTCATGACTTTTTTCCTAAGACCAACAGATCCAAACTTCCCATATGATTTAGAGCTATTGTCATTGACTTTATGTATTCCCCAAAGTTATCCTAATAAACCACCTTTTCCAACAATAATGGTCTTGAATGATGATATACCAAGAGGTTTTAGTGTGAATATTGAAATTGGTTTCAAAAAAATTGTTGAAACAATATTGGAAAATAGAATTGCTAGGAGAAATCAAAAACAGTTGAAAGATGATACTATTGACAAAAAAAGTAAAGACAAAAAAGATAAAGATATTGGCAATGAAGATAATGAAGATGAAATTCTAAAAATTGATATAGCTGGTGGTAATGATTTATTCGGTATGATTACAACATTGGATAAATATCTTGAAAAGTTCTTATCCATGGAAAAGAAAGATACTATAAAACTTGTCAAAGTTATGAATAAGAAGAAGGAAGATGATGAAAAAATGAAACAAGAAAAAGAAAAGGAGAAAAGGGAAACTGAAGGAAAGAAAATGAAGGCAGAGAATGAAGAGTTGATAAAATCATCATTAGATCCTGAAAAATTCAGACTAAGAACGTTCGAATTAGAGAAATTCAGACAAAGACTAAGAAATAATTCGGTAAGAGTTTTCAAAGATAATGCCCAAGGTATAATTTACAAACTGTTCTTAGTATTCAAAGACGATAACCTCACACTTGAATTTGACGATTGTGATCAAATAGTGATTGAAAAATTATATATCAAGCTAACTGTTCCAAGAGAATATTTAAATAATCCAAAGAAATATTTGAAGCTAGTCATTGATATGTCAAACTCCTATAATATAGATTTGATCAATTCAATTACTGACCCAAGTGTTAGACTTATATTTGGCAAGCTGATAAATAATATCTCTAAGAATTTTGAAATATTTGCAGCTGATATATCAATGATTAATTGTGAAAGTTCGGGTACAGATTCATCGACTTTCTGGACAATAACTTCACAGCTTAACTTTTTCATTCATAACATACAGAAATTCATGAATGAGAAATCTGAATTTCAGAATTGGTATAAGGCAAATAAAGAAATGAATAGTCTCCTTTTAGAGCAATCCCAAAGTTAGGTTTAATTTTTATAAAGTAACGTATAAATAACTCTGAAAAAGATACTCTTTTATTTATGATTCCGCGTAAGGAATTAAAACATCGTTGAAACACTTTCTTTTCCTTCTATGAGGACATCTCTTGACATAATACTCAGACTTCTAGCAAGCATCTCACATAACTAGACAACTAGTTCACAATCTCCAGTAGAATATCAAAGATTTTTTAGAAGATCCCAAGTCTATAGAATTTTACATTCAGTAGATGCAACAGGATTTGGGTAATTATAAGAGCAATTCTATTAGAAGTGACTCTCTAGAAGATACAACTTTATCATCAATTGAATATGAATCACTTGATCCATTTCATATAGAATTTGATCAGAGATTTGATAACGAAAAAGCAAAATTTTTAAATACAAATGATAGAATCAACATTCCTAATAAATTCAATACAAGCTTTCAAAAGCTTAAAAGAAAATCTTTCAGTGGTATTCAGCGTATCGCAACCAGAGTATCATCATCATCGTCAAATGAACATGACTATCAGTTACCAGATGTTCAAAGGAATTACAAACTAAATGAATTTTATGACGTATCGAAAGAGATAGAGCCCGTAAAGGAGTTTGGTTCTGATTTATCTATAGACAGCCAAAGTAGTTCTAATTTATATAACAGTGAATTGCAAGACGAAATTAGCCAAACTAATACAGACCTGTCCAGCAAACCACTTGAAACGTCTATTCTCTCGAATTATCCTTCACCTGACTACTTTATAAACAAATTCATATCAAATACAACGAAAGTCAAACATTATCGATTGTTGGAAAAAACAATCGACCATCTATCAACTACAAATGAATCCGAGAGCTGGATTCTTAGGTTTACTTCTTTAAATGGTCTTGAATATCTAAGAAATGAACTGCACAACATCAATACACTATCTGTCAAATCCAATAGTCAGCTGAAATCTGAGTGTTATCTTTTATCAATAATCAAATCTATAATTTTTATCAAAAGTTCTCTTTCAAATAGTATCGAAAATACTATACCATTAACTGAAACAATTACATATAGTTTGATGTCACCCAAAATTGAGTCAATGAATTTTGCTACAGGTATACTTGTACTATTAGTGATAAACAATGGATTTACATCCTCTAAAATATTTCTCAAGACATTAACCAAAATAACAGAGTTGAATTCTCTGACTTCTTTAACAAAATCAAATGATGATAAAATAATCAATAACGACATTTCAGACAATCCCTTTTCATTATGGATACGAAATTCGATTGAATTACTTAATAATCATAATAATAACATGTCTTTCACTGTATATGAAGAAGACAATACAATAATCAAAGAATTCATTATGCTGACATTACTTCTAGTTTGCGAAGTAGTTAAAAGCTTTTCTAATATACGAGCTAGAATTTCATTACGAGATAAATTAGAAGAATCGGGTTTACTACAACTATTAAATGATAGTAAGTCTATGAAATATGATCCTATTACAGATTTAGTCGTCAAATATAATGCTTTGAGAAAGTCTGATCGAGAAGAACTTAATCATAGAAGTCTAGATCCGTTTAAATCACTCAATACGACAGAAATGTATTCACATGCGAAGATTGGTGATATAATAGTTAAACTGGAGAATATGAAAATGGATAGTAATTCAAATGATTTTTTTTACACAGAACTAGATCGATTAGTGATCTTTCTTATGAAAAATAAATCAAATAATTATGAGTTGACAGAGTCAATTTTTGAGCTTCTAATTTCTAAGTTTGAGACTGATAGAAAAGCAATTAGACTGATATTGTCAAGGTATAATTCGAGCTTGAATGAAAAAGTTGATAGTTCAGATAAAAGAGCTCTTGAATACAACATAAATACAAATAAGAGAGCTTTTAGAAACATAGGTGAAAACTTTGTTAAAAATCATAGCATCAATAATGAAAATATCTCTAACAATAGACCGCCACATATCAATCTCTCTCATAAAGTATCAGTTTCTAGTTTGAATTTATCTAAATCAAATACATCAACATTGTTTTCGGAAGAAATATCAGAAAATGAGAACTCCTCCAACAAAGAGAACAATTTTTATCCGATCTCAGCTGCAAAGGAGAGGGCTGATAATACATCAAAAACCTACAGGGAAGGATACGGATATATTGGTTCCAATATCAATCGAACAGTCTCCGAAAACACAGAAACTTTGAAAAAACATTTATTTTTTGAACCTTATGATTATTACGATATACGTACCTCACCTGGGGAATTATGTTCAAGTAATCGAATAGATGGTATGTCAGAATATGCAGAAAACTTTGGAAATACACATTTGAATGCTGGTATGAATCCAGACATAATCTTAGATAGGGGATTGGGTACAGAATCAAATACAGGTTCAGGTATAGGTTCAGGTATAGGATCAGGTACAGGTACAGGTACAGGTACAGGTTCAGGTACAGGTTCAGGTACAGGTACAGGTACAGGTACAGGTACAGGTACAGGTACAGGTATAGGATCAGGATCAGGATCAGGATCAGGTATAGGATCAGGTATAGGATCAGGTGTAGGATCAGGTATAGGATCAGGTATAGGATCAGGATCAGGATCAGGATTTATTCCACCACCACCCCCTCTTCCAGGAAGTGATCATTCAAAGACAATGGGTATACAATCAATCTCAAGAGCAAAAACTGTTCCATTACCAAGCTCACTGCCACCTCCACCACCACCTTTACCAACATCTCTGAGTACTATCAAAACTGCCAAGATCCCGCCTCCTCCACCACCACTACCTGTTTTTCAACCAAAGATGTCCAAAACTGTTGAAACAGAAGTTGTAGAAGATATACCTGAGGATCCAAATATTGAAAAACTAGACGAGCTAAAGTCGTTAAAAAGATCACAGACTAAATTGAAACAGGTCCATTGGGATAAAATTGATGATATCACGAATACATTATGGAAAGATTCGGATGATAGAACAATCAACAAAATTCTCGATGAGAGAGGTATCCTATCAGAGATTGAAAAATCTTTCAAAGTTAAAGAAACTATCATTAGAAGAAAGGAAATTAAGACACATAAACTGTCAGAAACAAATATAGTGACATTTATGCCAAGAGACTTAAAGCAAACATTTGCCATAAACCTTCATCAATTCAATTCCTTATCAGCTATGGAATTTGTCAAAAAGGTTCTGGATTGTGACAGTGAAATAACAAAAGCATCTCATGTTATAGAATTTTTCAACAATGAGGCAGCTATGGAGCTCACTCCAAATTTGATGAGAGATCTAGGTCCATACTCAACAAACTATAGACTAGGGGTAAAGTCACCATTGAAAGATCCCAATGAATTAGAGAGGTATGATAGGATATACGTTGAACTGTGCTACAACCTCTCTTCTTATTGGAAAGCACGTTCACGTGCGTTGTTTGTTGCATTAACATATGAATCGGATTACAATGATATTATACATAGACTAAACTTACTGCAACTTGGTCTAGAAAAGCTAAAATCATCGAAATCTCTAGTTGAAATATTATCACTGATCAAAAATATTGGCAACTTTATGAATGATGATTCCAAAATTGCCTTAGGTTTCAAGTTATCAACTCTACAAAGATTAAGATTTTTGAAAGATTCAACGAATAAAATTAGCATGATGCAGTATATTGAAAAAACTGTGAGAACACATTTTCCAGAATATAAAGATTTTGCAAACTCATTGTCTGATATAAATAAACTTTCCACCCTTAATATTGATGATGTTCAAAAAAGTGTTGAAAACTTTATTTTATTAATCAATAGCTCTTCTAAACAGATTAAAACCGGGTCGTTAAGTGACAAATCTAAATTACATCCTGATGATAAGATTATCGAGTACTTTGAAAGAATTATGAATGATGCTCAAAAAAAGGCAACTTCCTTGAAGGAAAAATATGACATTACGATGAATAACCTGCAGGAAACTATGACTTACTATGCAGAAGATTTTGAGGATAAAGCTAGCAAAAACTCATTTTTTATGAAATTTGTTCTATTTGTTTCAGAATATAAACAGGCACATTTATATAATATTAGAATGGAAGATGAAGAAAAGAAAAGAGAAAATGGGAAGAAAACGTTGAATCATACCCAGAATAAGAAAAGAAACAGAAATAGTAGTGAATCGGATATGGTTGAACAGATCTTGAAACTGAGTAGAGATAAACAGAGTCAACCGATGAACAATTCTGAGAACTTGAATGAAGATGAAACTGACCATGATGATACATTGATTATTGACTTTGATAATATGAAACCAATACATGAGACAGATGCCAAAATAAACACAGAAGAACACACAAAGTACACTACTCTCTTGAATGGAATCATCGATGGAGATTTGAATGAAATAGATGAAAAAAAGGAGAGTACATTAGTCGAACAGAATTTAATAACTGAAGAAAACGATATGGATGTAGATAGAAAAGTGGAAGAAGAGGGGGTGAGAGAAAAATTACAAGAAGTAGAAAAGAAGGATGTGAAAGTACAAGAAGAGGTTGAGGAAGAAATGAGGGATAGTATCAAAGTGGAAGAGGAAGTGAAAAATAAAATTGGAGAGGTAAAAACTGAAAATGAAGAAGAGGTGAAAGAAGAGGTGAAAGAAGATGAAGAAGTGAAGAATAAAGTTGAAGTTGGCGAAGAAATGAAAGAAATGAAAGATGTAATGAAAGATCACTTGAAAAGATATATAGAAGAGGTCAACCAGGTAAAAGAAGAAATAGAGGATAAAACAAATAGCATCAGTTCCACCGATATCTATACTTCTACAGAAATTACTGAAAGTAGAGAAACACAAGCTGCATATATCAAAAACGATGATGATTTAATAGATTTATAAAAAACATAGCATTATATATAGATAATACACAACATCATAGCATTAACAATAATTCTGAAAATTAAATGTTTTTAGTTTCGTCTAAATCATTATTCTTACCATTTTTTTCAATCTTCTCTTCATTTATTGTTGTTGAACTCTTATCAATTGGTTTAATAGACAAATCTATCTTTTTCAAAACATATAAACCCATAAAGGCAAGGAAAATAAAGAATGCTGCATGTAAAACCTTGTGTAACATTGCATAAGTAGTATATTTATAACGAATTGCAATAGATAGGTTTTTCATTTCATCAACTAAATTTGCAAATTCAAAAGTTATTTTTAAATGACCAGTTTCAACATCTAAATATGAAAAAGTGTGAGTAATAGTTGGCTCGGAAACTGTAAATGGTAACGCATAATCAATTAATTCAGCACCTTCTGGTAAATAAATGGAAAAGTTGACCTTATCATAAGTTGAATCATATATACCATCTAAAATTTTGGCATTGATAATATATTCATCACCTTCTTGCTTTAGGAATTGATCTAATTTATAGTTCCATCCAATAGTGAAGTTGTAGTTCCAGCCACCAAATATTGGAAATCTTGGACGAATGATTAATTCATTATCATAAAATTGGGAAGTAGAAACATTACCAACTTTATCTATGTAGTAAATTGAATCATAATCTAAAGATTTAGTAGTATCAAAAGGAATTCTTAATGCAGTAATCGAATGATACTTGGACAAACCATCATTTAGATATTTTGCTCTTGAAAATCCGGAATCTAACTTTGCACCATGATTAGTGATTTCATAATATTCTTCCAATTGTAGAGCATTTGACCAATGGGATATCCATAAATCTCTCTGTAAATAATTGACATATGTTAATGGTAAATTTCTAGGATAAGTGAAAGAGAATGATTTAATGGTATTACCTTCAATTGGCTCAGATGCAACATAAGAGACTGAACGTTCATTTTCTGTTTTTTCAAATTCAATTGGTAATTCATCTATGTCAATCTCATTTACATCTGTTACAGTTGTAATATCTAATGAATAGTATTTAGTATCGTAAGAAGTCAATGGATAAGCATAAGTATCAAGTTTTATGATTTGAGTCGAGTCAATTGAGATATGTTCAGGATATGGAATCATTTGATTGGTAACCATAAATGAAAGAATAAACTCAAAGGTAGAACCAGGAGCAATTGGATATGGGAATTTTAAATCAAAATATGTTAAATCATCATCATGAACAGGTATTTTTTTTGGATTCAAAAGAGCTTTTTGTCCATCCTTTTTCGAGTATATTCCAATAACAAGAGTTGCATAATTACTCATGGAATTAGGAATACCGAAAAGATATTGAATTGCAGGTTCTGAATCAATATTTGTTACTTTGATAGTATGCTTTTCCTTAAGGAATGATTTTCCAACATCTAAGACTCTTGAATACTCAGTATTTTCCCATACTTTCTTAAAAGGCTGTACAGCCAATGCAGACACTAGCAACAATGACCAAATGTACGCAATTTGAAGTACTTTCATCGTTATTAGTCACCTAATATCCAAGTAGTTTAGCTGGAAGTTGAATATCCTTAAGCAAACGTGTCCTGGAGTTGTCCATAACCTCGAGTGCGAAAAATTGTTAACAAATTTCTCACGAAACCAATATTCATCACCTCAAAATCCAAATAGAGCATTGCTTCTCTGATGAAAAGCTGAACTTTGATCATTGCCATTTAAATTCAAGTTCAACTCATTCAGTTTTTATTCTAGTTATCACACAGAGAAAACTTGATTTACCATTTTGATATCAATGTCCATCAGTTGAACAGATTAATCTGAGTGTCTGATATTATATATCGGTGATTACCTAATCGGACATTCTTCTCCATAAGCTTTCGCTGGAAATTTTCAAAAAAAAAAAAAAAAAGAAAAAAAAGAAAAAAAAAAGAACATGAATCAAATTACAAGAAGATCAAATTATCAGAAGCTCAAGTTTACAATAGCATTGCACAGAGATGGGACGCAGACAGAAACAAAACAAAAAGATAGTATTCTCTGATACAGAGTTTGAAGGAGAGACGAAGAATGTAAAAAATTATGTGGAAAACGAAAGAGGTGATCATGAAAAAGATGATCATGAAAGAAATCATAAACGAATCAAAATAAATGACAAGGATAATAAAAGTCAATTTCAAAACAAAATAACTAATGAGAACGGCTATAAAACTGTCTACTTTGATGACAAGTCTACTGAAAATGATGATGAATACATGAAGGAAAATGCTGATAGTGATGATGAATTTTTTGAACAAGATCGATATCTCAGTAGAGCTCAACTTAAGAAAACTGCTGAAAAACTATATGAAATCAGGAAAACATTACCTGTATTCAAAGTTAAGGATGATATAATTCCCCAAATTTTGAAGGAAACCGTTACTATATTAATTGGTGAAACTGGTTCTGGTAAATCTACCCAAATACCACAATTTTTGATGGATAAGTTTACTAAAAACATTGCTGTCACTCAACCTCGTAGAGTCGCAGCAATGAATCTTGCCATGAGAGTTGCTGAAGAATATGGATGTCATGTAGGTGAGGAAGTCGGTTATTCGGTTAGATTCAATAATGTAACATCTCAGAAAACAAAGCTCAAATATATTACTGATGGTATGTTACTGAGAGAACTTATGATTGACCCAAAATTATCCAAATACTCTGTGGTTATAGTTGATGAAGCTCATGAAAGGACAATATTAACAGATTTGTTGATTGGGTTTTTGAAAGGTCTATTAATAGAAAGAAATAAACATAGAACTTCCAATGAAGATCCTAATTTTAGAGTGATAATCATGTCTGCAACTTTAGATGCTGAAAAATTTTCACACTTTTTCAACGATGCTCCAATATTGTATGTTGAAGGTAAGATGTATCCAGTTGAAAGATATTATATGAATAAATCAGCGGATGATATTATAGATACTTTAGTCAAATCAGTTATTCAAGTGAATCAGGGAGAACAGTCTGGTGATATTTTATGTTTTCTTCCTGGTCAAGAAGATATCGACAAAGCGGTCGAAATCCTTAACAATATTGCTCCAGAATTACCCAAAGAAGCTCCGCTGATTGTTCCAATACCATTATATGCAGCTTTGCCACCACAACAACAAATGAGAATATTCACACCCTTAAAATCAAGACAACGTAAAGTTATAATATCCACAAATATTGCAGAAACTTCAGTTACTGTCCCTGGAATTAAGTATGTGATAGATAGTGGGTTGAGGAAAGTTAAAGTTTGGAGGCATCAACTAGGTCTATCTACACTTTTAACTGTTCCAATTTCAAAAGCATCTGCTACACAAAGATCAGGTAGAGCTGGTAGAGAATCGCCAGGTAAATGCTTCAGATTATATAAAGAATCAGATTACTTCAAACTTGCAGATACCACGGAACCTGAAATATTAAGATCTGAAATTATTTCACCAGTTTTGATGCTAAAAAAGCTTGGTGTAGATGACATTCTAGGATGGTATTGGCTTGAAAATCCAGGTAAGGAATCATTAGTATCCTCTTTACAACAACTATATGCATTAGGAGCCCTTAACAATTCAGGTAAAATAACCGAATTAGGTGAGAAAATTGTTACTCTACCAGTTGCACCCCATTTAGCTGCCGTTCTTATCAAAGCACAAGAAAACAACGTTTTGAAAGATGTGATAGATATAGTCTCATGTTTATCAGTGGATAATTTGTTGATGAACCCATCAAGTGAAAAAAGAGATAAAGTTAACTCTCTTCGTAATGATTGTTGTTCTTTGGGTGCAATTTATGGCGACCTGATTATGTTAAAGGAATTATATGATATATTCAATACAATGAAAGACAATGACGAAAGAAAGAGTTGGTGTAAGGAACTCTCAATTTCATATAAAGGGTTTAAAAATGTTTCAAGGATCAGAAAACAAATCCAAGATTATATGTATTCACTTGATTCAAGATATGACCCAGACAATGATATGGAGAATGAAAATGATTTCAATGATGAAATTGATGATAATAAAGGAAAATTGATTACAAATAATGTAATTGATGTTGAATCAATATTAAAGTCCTTCTTATATGGGTTTATTTCCAATAGTGCCATTGGGATGCCAGATAGAAGTTATAGAACAGTAAAGAATGGTCATTTAATATCAATTCATCCATCTTCGATGCTTTTCGGTAAGAAAAAGGATGCAATCATGTATATAGAATACGTCTACACTTTAAAAGGATATGCACGAAATGTCTCTGCCATTAAGCTAGAATGGTTACAAGAAATTGCACCAAAATTCCAAAGTACTAAAATAAGTGTATCAAATACAACTAATACAAGTATTTAGCTAGAAAGTTTAAATAAAAGTGTATAGCAAAATTTATTAGATTTGTAAACTTAATTTTAAATACAAGGGATACAATACTATATACATGTTAAAATAATTTCTTAGAAAATTTTGCTCTTAGCTTTTTAATATAACCATCTGGTGATAATCTTTTCACCCTGAAAACATAATAAGCACCAATCATCAAGCAAAGGTTAAATGAAATATAAGCACAATAGAGACCAATATTCCTCCATCTGTCGTCATAACTGATTCCTATACTTGCCAAAAATTGATCACCAACACTATATTGACAGACTTGACATGCAGTTGTAGAATTTGGATTATTGACATAGCCAGTATTAGTTTCAAAATATGTTGCAAGATATTCACCACAACTCATATTTTGAGGTGGTTCCAAATAATTATATTCTTCCTCACTACAAATAACTGGTCTATCGTGTAATGATATAGACAATTGATTACCAATAAAATATGTCATAGGAGATACCCTCCACATAAATTTCCAAAATCCTGGCATCAAAATTGGCCTTTGAATAACACCACAGAATGCAATACAGAAACTGAATAGAAGACCCAATAAAATATTAGCCGTTGGCAAATCAGGGGATGGATATAAGACCATTAAAGCAAATGACGGATAGAATAATTGAAAGAAAAAACAGTTGTTAAACCACCAAAATCCTGCATGAGCAGCATCATAATTCAATTGAACTGGAAAGTACCAACAAATAAAATATATAGTACCAAATGATATACAATATGGAATCTCATTAATATATTGTGCTAACAACAAACATGACCAATGAAATATGTTGGATTTACTTTCACGAACCTCAAACAATTCTCTTGATTCAATTGCCTTCACTTGAATTTGATTCATCAATGGTGCACTGACAACAATGGTTAAAAAGTTTGCAAACATGACATTCTGATTACCTATAACAGTATTTTTGACATCCCAAAACGAAAAACCAACAACTAAACCACCAATCAATGTTAAACCGAATTTTGGCATAATATACGGAAGTGATCTGTACATTTGAATAAATGTTCTTTTCATTACTTGGTAAAATTGATATTTATAACTAGTAGCATACTTAGAATTATTCATTAGTGAATCTTCATCAGATGGTTCAGGCATCGATCTTCCCTTTTCAATCAAGTTTTCAATCTCCTTTGAAACATTGGACGATTCTTCACTATTTTTCCAAATTTCAAACCAATCTTGAGATACCGATGCTGTTGCACCTGCACCTATAACATCCAATATATATTCTGCAGGGTTCTCACTTTTATCACATTCCCTACCACCATTCTTTTCAAAATAATCAATAACAATTCTTGAATCATTACCTATATCTCCAAAATAAACAGTTTGACCACCTTTTTTCAAAAGCAATAATCTATCAAATTGCTCAAACAATGTGGCAGATGGTTGATGAATTGTACACAAAATTGCTTGACCTGCTCTAGCTAATTCTCTCAAAACTTGAACAATTGCCCATGATGATTGTGAATCTAAACCTGAAGTGGGTTCATCAAGGAATAATAGTAATGATGGTTTTGCAACTAATTCTGTAGCAATTGACAATTTTTTCCTTTGTTCAACATTCAGTCCATAACCTGAAATACCAGCAATTGAATCAGCATAGTCTTCCATATGTAAAATTTTCATAATCATTTCCACATATTCAACTTTTTCCTCATCAGGAACACTCTTTGGTCTTCTCAATCTTGCACTAAACAATAATGATTCTTTAACAGTTAATTCAGCAATATGAATATCTTGTTGTTGGACATAACCTGTTCTTCGTTCAAATGAGGAAACCATTGGTTTACCATTGATTAGCATATCGCCTGAAACAATACCAACATCTGTACGTCTTGATAATACATTCAATAAAGTTGTTTTACCAGCACCCGATTCACCCATTAATGCAGTTAAAGTACCAGGAATCACATAACCTTGAACATCATCTAGTAATTTTCTCTGTTCCTTTTCATATAAGACAGTGTAATCAATATTTTTCCAAATGTAAACATCATTTGAGCCCAATCTGTGATTCGAATTACTTTCATGACTAAGCACTGTTTCAATATTTGTTAATTGATTATCATCTCCTACTCTTTCCAAATCAATGTAAATATCTTCATCTGCAACAATTGAACGGAAATGTTCATACATGTTTTTAGTTATACGTGCATTTTTCACAAACAATAATTTATCTGATGATGGAATGATTGGGTTGAAAATTTCCACTGAAATACAGGATATAATGATATATCCAAAAATAAAGGCAAATAGAATTCCAAAGTTTCTCCAGGCATGACTGAAACTATAAGTGAATGCAAGTTGAAGATAAATATCACCATTAACATCATTTTCACCATCGTATAACTGCTTTGATGCAGCTGCACCAACAAAACCACAAACTTGATTGATATTAGGATTAATGTTTGCATAGAATGGACCATTTGGAATCAACTGAAATTCAGTGCATGGCATCTTCAGATTATGAAATTGCATGGTAATTAAAGCTTCAAATGCATATAGAATTGGATTACAATATGAAAACCATTTGAACCACCAGTACATTGAAGGTCTTTGGATCATATAGGAAGAATAAACTACCATTGACATCATCGTAATACCACATATTCCCATAGCGGCCGATTCATTGGGCATAATTGAAGAAAGAAGTAAAAATAAAGAAACAATAGCTTGAACAACCAAAATCACAACGATCATATATTGGAAAAATGGACCGGCTTCCCTTTTCAGATTGGTTAAGAAGTAAATTGTTACGCCAAAGAATATAATAGCAAGTAATTGAATTGGAAATTGAACTAACTGTTTAGCTAATAATTCGGTTGATGGATGATACAATTTATATCCATATTGTTTATTCAAAATTGGCTTATCTTGAAATAAAGCTGGTATTTCTGCCAATGCCATAATGGCAAAATAAAAACAAGAGAAGAAAAGAGCACCACCTCTTGAGAAAGCACCATTGGTTGAATATGTAGTATTATAAGCCAATGAACCCATAACTAAAGCTTGTATGATTGCTGCACCAATTGATGTAATAGGATATGCACGATTATTAAGAGTAATTTGCCATCTTCTTTTACAACATGCTTTCAATTGAGTTAGGTAATTCACAGTGTAAACAGATCTTTTCGATGTATATTTTTGTTTGATCAATTGTTGATTATCCTTCAATTTTTGTAAGTTATCATCTATATTAGTATTTTTCAATAATTTTTCATTGATTTGATTTTGTAATTCGGCAAACTCATCTGAACTTCTCCAAACTTTTTCAAATTCATCAGCAGTTGACGGGATAAACCTAGTTCCACTAATTTCAGGATTAATTTTTCTTGCTGTTGGATCTGTAATTGCAGTTAAAAACTCAGAGCTAGTTTCACGTGGATGTTTCATAAATCCTAAATTTTCAAAATACGCAACAGCTTTAGAAGTTGGACCAAAGTAAATCTGTCTACCCAGGTATAAAATAATAACATAATCAAATAGTTCATAGATGTTTTCAGAAGCTTGATAAAGAGTTACAACTGAAGAGTTTCTGTAAATATTTGTGGAAGTTCTTAAAGCTTGTATAAATTCCAATGCAGTCGATGAATCCAAACCTCTAGTTGCATTATCATAACAGTAAACATTACCACCCATAACCATGGCTTCAGCAATAGAGACTCTCTTTCTTTGACCACCCGAGATACCTCTAACAAAATCGTTACCAACCAATGTTTTTTCAACATGTTTCAAACCAAATAATATTTCTTGTAGATCTTTCATATTTTCAATATATTCATTTCTTGTTTTATTATCATATCTGATTTTAGGAGTCTTACAAGCAATTGCAAATTTCAAAGTTTGTTCAACGGTTAAATATGCAAAATGGACATCTAATTCTGGATTGTAAACCAATAAATTATTCATATATTTTGACATTACATCTTTATCAATTCCATTATAGGATAAATCCCCTTCAACTTTTTTGTACGATTGTGTTTCATCAGCAATTGTTTTCAAAAATGTTGAACAACCTGCACCAGGTCTACCTAAAACCAAAGTTAATGTACCAGGACAGAGAAAACCAGTTACATTTCTAATAATCTTTCTGGTTTTAGGTAATCCATTAAGATTATAAGCATTAGGATGTTTCTTTGCTTGAATTCTATTATAGATCATTGCAATTGGTTTGAAGAAAATATCAGAAACATCTTGTAAGACAGCAGCTGCAGTGTTTTTACCAATCACAGTTAAGTCTTTGAAAATCACATCAATTTCATTCATATCATATCCACTTTGTTTATTGAATTCAACTAAATAATTTAAGATTTTCTCCAAATTGAAATCCCCTTCATCCAATTGAAATTTCTCCATTTCGTCAGCATTTTTAGAGGATAAAACTTTTGATAAAGTTGATAATCTTGTCATTACGTTATCTTCTGGATCATTGTTAACTGATTCCTTTATATAATCGTTGAAATCTTGTATGTCATTTTGAAATTTCGTCTCATTAGAGTTAATGTTTTCAGACGAATCTGTGTCAAGATGATTCGTCATGATTGAATTGAACTTTTACACAATTGCCAAATATAGGATTAAATATAGTATAACTTGGAAACTTTATAGATAATTTTTTGGGATATTTGAAAAACAACAAACGGCAAAAAAAAATTCTTCGGAGATAATTTTTTGTCTTTTGATAAATATATGTCACC
Source organism: Pichia heedii (assembly GCA_030579495.1). Lineage (NCBI taxonomy): Eukaryota > Fungi > Ascomycota > Pichiomycetes > Pichiales > Pichiaceae > Pichia > Pichia heedii. The sequence goes on along the minus strand of JAKTRA010000018.1, from coordinate 5,750 downwards.
GTGCCCCAATTGTGAGTTTAGTTTGGTACAACTCTCTTCTTTAATAACAAATACAAAGTAAAGCCAAGAGTGTATGTCATATATAATTGTTGTTTATCTGTTTACAACACATTTAAAGACAGTCATTCATGTGTGATCACAATACAACCGTCCCCCACCCCCATTATTGACAATGGTGGAGAGTAACTTTTTCTCCGGAGTTGATTTCCTCTTTGAGGTCAAGCGCCGAAAACACGGACCATATGTAACATTCTATAACTTTCAAACAATAAAATTACACATTTCCTATAGAATTTCTTCTACATTATTGAATGATTAATAGTCATTCAGTGTAGTCTTGACATAACCCTTGTCTCTCAAACTATTGATATAATCTCTCCATAACCAGTTGTTTGATAAGCATTGTGCATCACCACATAGAATAAAACTATATTTCGCTCTGGTAAATGCAACATTCATTCTTCTTTTATCAGACATAAATCCAATATTACCTTCGTTATTAGATCTAACACATGACATCAAAACGAAATCCATTTCACGACCTTGGAATGCATCCACAGTTGCTACAATAATACCATTAACATTACAAACTGTAACATTCTTCTTATTTGAAATATCTTCCTTATCAACAGTCTTACTTGATTTTACATTATCTGGATTGATTATTTTATTGTTTTCTAAAGTTCTAACAATTAAATCTCTTTGAGCGGCATATCCTGTCATTATACCAATAGTTGATGTTGGAATATTGTGCTCAACAATAAGTTTAACAACCATTCTTTCAATGTAACTAACTTCCTTAGTATTGATCCATGAAAATCCAAATTCTTCACCAGAGACTGAAAATTCTTTACTTTCATTGGCTCCAACACCTTGATGATCGAAAAAGTAAACAGGATATTTAATACCTGGTTTCTTTCTATCATCTGCAGTAATACCATCCTTTAACTTACCATCATAAAAATTAATTCTTGAAAATTCAGAAATATCTGGATGCATTCTATATTGCGTATCAAGCATTTGAGCATGTTCATAAGTATTACTCTTCAAAATTCTTTCAAATAACGACATTTCTAATGTTTTAACTCTAGTGAAAACACTCAATTGAGCTGTATCACCAACAAAGATAACCTTTTTACATCCTTTAGCTCCTAATGGAATTAATGTTGATGGTTCAGAAGATTGAGTAGATTCATCCATTATAATAACAGGCATTTTCTTGATATTTTTCAATGATGGACCTGCCAAACTTGTTGTTGTCGCAAAGATGACATTGGCTTGGTTTATAAGTTGTTCACCATAACGTTTACATCCTTCCAAAAGCGCACCAAAATCGGCTGATGAAACGCTTGAAGCACTTTTCTTCAATCTACGTTCGATATCATATAATCTATCTGGTAAAAGATTGGATATTTTGGTATGCAAACAAATTGATGATAATGGATGTGATGAATCATATTCCTTTTCCTTGGCAACGGAAACAATACGTAAAATTTTATCTTTATAATCAGGTAATAACTTTTCTGCAATATTATCAACTGCTAAATTTGATGCTGCAACAACTAAAATTGGATAATAGTTCAATTGATCAATCAACTGTAAGATGATTTCGTGAATAGTTGAAGTTTTACCGGATCCTGGTGGACCTTGTATAAAAGTAATAGGATTGTTAAGAGTAGATTGTAAAGCTTCTTTTTGAGAATCATTCAAAATATTAAAATATTTTTTGATTTTATTGTTGAAATTAATTTTCTTAACTTTTTCCTTTCCTAAAATCAAATTAATGAAATTTTTATTTTCAATATTATTCATTGAATTCATGATTCTACCGAGCACAACACTTGCGGGTAGGAATGCAAATTGAGTACCATCTTCATAAGTTGGGAATTTCAATGTGTTCCAAGAGAATAGCTCTAATTTACAGAATGAAGTTTGATTTTTTTTCTTAGCTTGGGCATTTTTAGAATATACTTTTTTCAGTCTACCACCTTTACCTGGTCTTGCAACAGAATTTGAGACAATATACGCAGCCCAAAAATCTGGTTTGGTTGACCAATTCAAATCCATATCTGATTTTCTTATAATGAAAATTGGTTGATTTTTAGTGAAAGGATGTTTTTTCAAATGATGCATATCTTCATTAACGTAAATATCAAACCATTTGCTTGTTGATCCAGCCATTATACATTCAGTAGAATTTTCCCATGTGAATTCAACATCAGAACAAAAATCTAATGAATACAATTCTTCCAAAAATAAGTTGTATGTAAGATATTCTAAATACTCATTCATATTATCGAACTCTGATTGAACTCTTTTTGGTAGAGTATTTCTAACAACTTGTCTCAATTTTTCAAATTTGGATTCAAGTTTTGTAATTTCGTCTGTTGAATTTGTGGTGGAAAATGAAGATTGTTTGGCAATGAAATCATGCATTGATACTGATTTAATTAGTTTGGATGGGGATTTCAATTGAGATGAGTTGGAATTCTTTTTCTTTTCAGATTTATTGTTGGATTGTTTTGCTTCATCTGATTTGGATTTTTCCTTTTTCAGTGGTGAAGGATCTGTTTTATTTGATGGTTTATCACTCTTGGTTGGTGTATTATCTTTCCCCTTTTGTTTAGATCTTTTCTTCTTTTTCTTTCCAGATTTTTTCTCTTCTTCCTTTTCAGATACTTTGTTATCATTCTTTTTTGGTTCATTCGAAGTATTATCAGTCTTTGCAATTGGAACTGAATCAGTTTCAACTCCATTATTTTGAACTCCATTAGTTGAGTTGATTATATTTTTGAATGATTTATAAACATCATCTTCAAAACATTTATAAAGGAACAAAGGATCAGAAGTTGAGACATAAGATTCATTTTTGAGATCTGAATCTTCTTCAATACATTTAAAGCAATAAGGTACTTCATCTTCTGATAATTTCAGATTTTCAATGGAGTTACATCTAAAACATTTCAAACCTCTTAAACGATACATATGATCAACAAATTTAAAGATTGAAGAATCTTTAGAAATTGAATATATTAATGGATCATAACCTGCGTTGTCCAAACAAGTAGTACAGCAAATGCTAATTTCATTGTAGTTGGCTAAAATAGCATGTAAATCATTGATTTCAATATTACCACAGCATTGACATTTGATTATATCACTTAAAGATTTATATGAAACTGACATATTATAGTGAGTAAAGTCATTAGTATGAGATTCTGCAAATTTATAGTTGTTGAATTCAGCAGGACAACAATTACAAATAAATTCCAGTTCATCATGTAAGGTGATATCTAAATCTAATGGTTTGTTTAAGGTTAGTTTGGAATATCCGTTCTCATTTGTAGATGGAATAATAGTGGAAGTAGTGGTAGGATTTTCAATGGTAGATTTTTTAGTACTAGTATCTTTGATTTTAGTTTCCTGTTTATTCTTGGATTTGTCATTGAGTTTCTTCTCCTCTTCAGTTTTATCCTTGGATTTTGATTTCGATTTTGGTTTCGATTTTGGTTTCGATTTTGGTTTCGATTTCTTCTTGGTTTTAGTTTTAGTTTCCGAATTATCATCAGATGTTTTTTCATTTTTGGATTCTGTATCAACTGGTGCTGGTTTAGTAACTCCATTAGCTCCACTTTCAATATTCTTATTCTTGTTTTTATTTCTATTTCTCTTTTTCTTTTTCTTTTCAACGTTTTGTTCACCAGACTCTGAGTTATTAGTATCCACATTATCATTACTAACATTATTATTGGTAGCTTTTGATTCGGGGAGAAGTATTTTGGTTGATGATTGATTGGTTTCACCTACATCAATTTCCTTATTTGTATCCACTACTCCCTTATTCTTTCTATTTCTCTTCCTTACTTGTCTCTTCTTATTACCGGTTGGATCTGCACTTTTCACTGAGTCAATCTCTACCTTTTCTTTATTATCCGACATGATTGAAAATAATTTTTTTATAAATACAATCTAAAATCAAGGAATGAGTTAAAAGATAAGCTTTCTATAAGTAGACGGATTGAATACAAGTGAATACAATAAAATAGATTATGGAAGATTAAAGAAAGATATAGTCGACAATGTGAATAATAAAGTTACGTGCCTCTTTTTTTTTTCTCTTTTTTTCTTTTTTTTTCTTTTTTTTTCTTTTTTTTTTAATTCTTCGTGGACCAATTGATTTCAAATGGAAAGAAAAGAGAGGGTTTTCCATCTTTTAATGTATTATATCTATGACTATTTATAAATATATTGTAGATATTGTGAATGATTACAAAAGATTTATAAATAAGGGAATTTGGATTCGATATTCCAATTATTATCAATGACATCATTTGGAGTTTGAACATTAAGTTCTTTCCATGAATCTACCCAATTTTCAACAACGTCAGAAAACCAGAAATCACCATTATTTTTAATAAAAGAATAATGGCCACCTAAATCTGTTGTAACCATATAAATCCAAGGATGTTTAATAACATCTAAGAAAGGATAATCTGTAGAGATCATTGGATCATCTGATGAATTGATAACCAACAGAGGGGTTTTAATATTAAAGATTCTTAAAGCAGGTGAAGCAGCATAATAATATTGTCTACCACTTGGTAAATTAACTAATTTACAAGTAAATTCATCATCGAATTCACAAGTATGTTTAATTCTCTTTTTCAATGAATCATATTTTTCTTGAGAGAAAATTTCTGGTGATTGACTCAAAACTTTCAGATTATTTTTAACTAATCTCATCAAGAAGAAAGTAACAGAAGGTTCGAAAAGATAATGACCACTTATAGATTCGGAAATATGTTTCATTGAAGCATTTAGATCCCAAGGAGAAGAGACAGTAATTGCAGAAGTTAACCAAGAATTTTTACCTTCTTTAGCTAAATAATTTAATATTTGTAATCCACCAAATGAGAAACCAATTGCATGGAATTGTCTCTTCTTTGTATTTGATGAATATCTTTTATGTAATCTATGCAAAGTAAATTTCAAATCATCAGTTGATAAACCTGTATATAAGAAAGGAGTTGTAATTTTAGAACGACTACAACCTCTTTGATTAATTACTAGAACGTGATGACCTTGAGATTTTAATTTATGACAAGTTGCTCTAATTGGAGCTTCTTGAATTCCACCTGCTAAACCTGGTAAAATTATACTAATTGGAGCATCATCATTAATCCAAGAATTTTTCAAATTTGATAATTCATCATTTGTATAATATCTACAACGAGGATGTAATCTTGGATAACCATCAGGTAAAGTTTCTAAATAACGTTTTTGAAAGAAATCATTATTTAATTCATCAATTGGAGGATCTACAACATAATCGATTGTAAATTGACCAGAATGAAGATCATCGAATTCATTTGATAATGAAGAAACATCATTTTCTGATATTTCGATAATTTCACGAGCAAAATAAACAGGATATTGATTATGGAAATCTGCTTTGAAAGTATATAAAGTTTGTAAAGTACCATTGAAAAGGTAAGGTTTTAAGAGATGTTTTGCACCATTTTTAATTTGAGGAATTCTAGTTGAAACAAATTCATCTAATGATATTGAATTTGATTCATTTTTAGATGATGAGTTATTGGATAATGGTTTTAAAGGTAATTTAATTGAATTATCTGAATGATAAGCATGAACTGTATTTCTGAATCCCCAATTAGGTAAAGCAAACATTGTTACCAAAAGAAGAGGAGGAGGGGGGGGGGGGGGGGGATAAGTTGAGGGAAAATGAGAGA